>QLPI01004841.1:0-22340 GCA_003314275.1 Chroogomphus rutilus | reverse complement strand
TATATAAATACAATATATTGAGATTGGTCTCTCAGGGGTGAGATGCAAGTTTGCACCCAACAGCTCAAGCTGGCCAAAGAGAGGGAAGTGGAGGTGGCTGCAAAGGAAGTGGCCAAGAAGGTTGTAATGGAAACAACCAAGCATCCTGTTAGTGACACGGCCGAACTGTCTGGGGCTGTGGGCAACCGGGAAATGGATGAGGGGTTGGGATGTCAGGTGGAGTGTCAACAGGATGAAACAGTTGCTCAGATGGGGGTACAGGTCTCAGAGCAGACAAATGTTCGGGGATCCACAGAACATATCCTAGACCTCAAAATAACCACCCAGAAACAGGGTGCAGATAATGCGAGGACTCCCGAAGTCTTGGGAATGCCGAGGCTTTTGGTACGGAAGAGGGGTAGGGGTGTGGAAGCGGGGCCCAGTATGGGGTCCAGTAAGAGAGGGCTGGGAAAGAGTGAAAAGCCAAGAGGGGCCCAGGTGAGTAGTAATCGGCTACTCCTATGCTTATTTATGACTTGTTGTTGATAGCACAAGGACCAGCCGACCCAGGAGTGGTCGCCGACTCTACGTCCACCTTGCAGGACATGCGAGGGATGTTGGGATGACTGTGAGGTACCGAGGATAGGGGCTGCATGTGGTCGGTGCAACACGTGGAAGGTAGGATGTTCCTTGGCAGCCCCTTGGCAATGGAAGGCCAAGAGCCATGAGGAGATCAAGTCAGAGAGTGGGGAGGAGAAAACAGAGGAGGAGGATGAGGAAGTGAAGGAGCTACCACAGAAGAGGCCGAAGCAGGCCTGCACTATGCAGCCAAGCAGGAGGACACCCATGGTCCAAGTTCTGTGGGCCAAGCCAACAGGAGGAAGGTGGGTGGTGGAGCTGCTAGAGGCGCTCCTGATAGGTCAGGAGAGAATGATTAGGATCCTACTGCTAATGGCAGAGAGGGATATGAGAGGTCCCAAGGATGCAGGAGATTCGGGACAGGAGGAGGATGAGTTGAAAAATGATGGGGATGCTCAAATGGATGTGGAGGGAGGTAAAGGGAAAGGGAAGCAGAGGGAGGAAGATGAGGATATGGGGAATGAAGATGATACTTGAAGTAGTCTCTACTTTAATAAATGGATTTTTTTTTTGACTGAAAGGAAAAAAGGAAAAGGCAGAAAAAGTGAAGTGATCATGCTGGATAGTTTGGCAGATTCGGATATGATAATCAGAAGGGAAGAGAGTTTGATGGTGGAATGAGGGGACGTATTCGGGAGTGGAAGTAGTCATAAGGTTGTGAGTGGAGTGTCGGGATGATATAGGGGTGGGACTGAGGGGACGGAAGAAGTGAGGGACGAGATGGAGAGTGGTGAATGGAGGGGTTTTGCGGGAAAGGGATGTCTTCAGGAGGGGAGATTGCGTAGTTCGAAGTATATCTAGCTAGTTGCCACCCCCTCCTTTTAGGTAGACATCCCATCATCTACTAAAGGTGTCGGCCTCTAGCCAAGAAGAACAGAGAAGACTCATAAGGGCATATGATGTGCATATATGGAGTGAATGAACAAGAACGGATGGGGGATGGATGGAAAAGACCTTGGCCAAATGTGCCAAGTGATGATGCTGACTGAGAGGTCCCAGCCAAAAACTTGCCAGCTGTTCTGGTATACAAGCGTGTGCAAGGCAGTTGCATTGACTAGGGCTATTGGCAGAGCTTCCAGCGACGGAACAGGATCCTGGGTGAGGCTTTTGGAACAGTGGCAAGTGCCACCTGGACCGAGGCCATCGGGATGCACCTAAAAGTGTTAGTGGCTTGACGGAATGTAATACTGCCCAATACCCTGTTAATTAACAGATTATAGCAGGTGAGCGAGTTGTGACCGAATATTGCTGACCGATGGATCTAGTAACATGACAGATAGATGGGTGGACTGAAATTGTCTGGAAGGAAAATCTAGTGGACATATCTATGCGGTTAGCAAGCAGTACTAGATTGAGAAGGGTTCAAAAAGGGATCATAA
Organism: Chroogomphus rutilus; assembly: GCA_003314275.1. Lineage (NCBI taxonomy): Eukaryota > Fungi > Basidiomycota > Agaricomycetes > Boletales > Gomphidiaceae > Chroogomphus > Chroogomphus rutilus. The sequence continues at coordinate 20,343 of QLPI01004841.1, read as the reverse complement.
TCATAAGGAAATTTTCAAATAGTCTGTGAGCTGATGCTGATTGATCAAGCATGCCAGACAGAGTGCCGAGGGTGGGGTGTTGCCTCCTGGTTGACAGGAAAGACTGGAGTTCTTCTGAACTGGATGGTTTCCAAATCTATACTGGTATTGGGTCAAAAATGCTGGGGCATGGACTTGTCTTGTTGGACACCTTTCCAGGAGTAAGACGATCCAATGAAGCTATGAGCAGGTCCTGATTCAAAACAGTTAGAAAGGGTTATCGGGGAACCTGGTTCTGAATAGGAAGATAGAAAGATCATTAAAAAGGTGTCTTGTGAGACCATATTCAGAAGATGTGAAGGCATGGAAAGTAGTGTGATTCAGGGTATACTGTCAAGCTTTGGGAACTGACAAGCTTTGGGACTGCCTGTTACGATGTAGAAAAAGGATGTAATTGTAATATTATTAATCTCCCAAAGGCGAGGCAATGGTGAGGTTCTGAATGGGGCTTGGCTTCAATGTTATGCATTGCGCCTACTAGACTGCATGGTCCCCAATTTCATAAAGGCAAGACAGACAGAAATGAACAGAAGAACCTTAGTCGAAATCAAGGTTGATTATCTGACTGAAGACTGAACTACTGAGTACAAGATCTTTATACTACTTTCTAATCTACTAGGAGTTGAATAGATTCCTATAATAGAATGAGAAAGCTGAGGATCGTGAAAAGCGAGAACAGAAATACTACGCCCCAAATAATGATCTCCTCTGTGACATTGGGGAGTGATGTGTCACTCCGATTCCCAACGGAGTTACCCTAAGGAACGTAATAGCAGATCAGATATAAGAGACTGAGCGGAATTGCGAATAATGAAAACAGAACGGAACGTAAATGAAAGGATATTAAATGTAAACGAAGACGGAATGGAATAGCGAGCATATGGAGTGTGACATAAATGAGTGGAGTGAATTGACAGGAGCATGTGATGCCAAGACAGATACACAAGGTGCATATAGTCCGTGGGCTGAGGGCGTATGGTTGGACAAGCGAGCAAGGGCATAGTTGGGCTGAGTGGGCTGAAATGAATAGTCGGGCATGCTGGTGTATGGTTCCTGACAGTATCCCCCCCTTATGGCTGAGTCCCATGAGGCTGTGAAAATGAAGTTCTAGAACGGTGGCCCTGTTGGAGTTTGGAAATGCAAAAACGTATAAGAGAGTCATGAGGGAGTTTGGGGGGTAACCATTCGTCAACATCGCCAATAGAGGACTCTTATATCAATTGCCTACGTGCAGAAGCTAATGGGTCTCTACCCTTTGCCCATCACCACCTATCTCTGAGGTGAGAACAACCTCCCCATCACTGTCCCATCCCCCTCATCGTCTACCATCAAGCGTAGCCAGGTGCTACTCGAACAAGAGCACATCGATGTGTGAGAGCCCTGGATTGAAGGGGCAAATTCGAAAAGTGCGAAGGTGAGTAAGGAGTTGCCTCAGAATTCAATATTTTTACTGATTTTTCTTTTGTTCTTTGCAGTACGCTCGTCTTCAGATGAGGAATGACGAGTGCGATGTCAACAGCATATACTATCGAAAGGCGAGGTTGGGTGAGCAAGATGACCGTACACCCTGGTCTTGCGGCTTCATCATCAAGAAACCTTGCGGTCACTGCAAAAAGCGAGGCAACACATGCCTGTGAAAGGCAACAAATTCCCACAGTAATGTGCTCTTCCAACTGGGCCAAAAGGCCACTATGCGAGGTTATCTGGCATTAGTCTGTGGGCACTATTTAAACAGCAACTTGTTACATGTATTCACCAACCATTGCAATGGTATGTAACAGTACCTTCCCCTTAGGTACCAATCCCTCGAGGTGCCACAGTGATGATATCTTAACAGGCTTCCCAGGCCTGTCTGTGGCTCCCCCCAAGCACTCTAATTACTGTTTGACATAGCAGACCCCCATGATATCATAGACCATCATGTAAGCCAGGGTTCCTGGAGTCCAAGTGATTGCAACAACCCTCTAAATTATTGTGCACACAGGGATTTGAAACGCTGACCTTTGGTTAACCTGGCATACTGTGAAAGGCAACAAATTCCCACAGTAATGTGCTCTTCCAACTAGGCCAAAAGGCCACTATGTGAGGTTATCTGGCATTAGTCTGTGGGCACTATTTAAACAGCAACTTGTTACATGTATTCACCAACCATTGCAATGGTATGTAACAGTGCCTAAGGAAGTGGGATCTAGATTTGGACTTGGGTGCGTGTGTTTGGTGTGGTGAGAGAGGTGTGGGTTGTAGCATAAATGAGAGAGGTCATGGTACGAGTAAGAGGAAGGGTAAGGGAAAAGTTCAAGGAGTGGAATCCCAAGGATGAGGGAAGTCTGAGGTCGAAAAAGTGGTCAAGGGAAGGTATGCTGGAAGAAGAATATGGTGATGATGGTGCGGGTCCCTCGAAAAGGCCGAGGTTAGAATCCAGAGTGCATACTCCCCTTTTCCTCCCTGATCCTCATTCCCCACTGCCTCCTCCACTGCCTAACCCTCCTCAGGAGTCATCCCCTCCACCTACTATGGCACAGATGCCACAGATCACCATCTCATCACCGTCCCCAGCCCCTCCCATGCCACCACCTCCACCTCCACCTCCTCCACCACCTCCTATGCCATCCCCTCCACCCCCTCCCTTACCGCCTCCTGCGGTCATACCTCCTCCTCCCAGAGTCCTGCCGCCTGCTCCTCCTGCGCCCTCACCGGTCATCGCATTGACCTCCACCTTGCTCTCATTGCAAGCATCCATTGACAAACTTCGCAAGGAGGTCATGGAACACAAGTTCCAACTGTCGGAGAGTCGAATGACGAACGAAGAATTGCAAGGTGAGGTCAGGGACTTGTGCATGCAGTTGCAAGATCAGAGGTTGAAGAATAGGGAGATGGAATTTGAACTGCTAAGAGTACAAGGGACTTGGGCCCATTGGTTGGGGGCTGGAAATCTGAGGAGTGCGTTTGATGACTTGGATGAAGATGGGGAAGTAGAATTAGGCTTGTAGAATAGGAAGTGACTTAATTGTATTTTTTTTTTGACTTGAACGTGAATTGAGGTTTGGAAATAAGAGTTGAATTGGAATAAGGAATGATGGAATCGAAACTGAGGATTGAACTTGAAAACGGAAAGAAGAAGCTGAATTGCAAGTTGGAATAAGTGAATCGGAATTGAGGGGGTTTTTTTTTTTTGAACTTGGAGACAGAATGAACAGAACTGAAATGCGAGAGTGATAATGAACGGAATGAGTGAGAGTGAATGGAAAAGAAATTGCGAGGTGCTTATGGAATGGCTAATGGTCCAGGTTTGTCTGGATACAACTTGTGAAAGTCTTGAACGAGTTCTGAAGCATGGTTGAGTTCTGTTACAAGGAGCCATGAAGTTTCTTCATCTGTGCCTTCATATCCTGCCCACCGCACTAAGTACAACAACCTGCACACCGTACGTCGATTATCGATTTTCGAGTCCAGGATCTCAGATATCTTGAATTCGGGTTTGCCGTCGATTATGACTGGGGGTGGAGGTGGTTGAATGCGATTAGGAATGGGATTAGGAGTGGCTGGCTCGAGCATTGAAACGTGGAATACAGGATGTACTGCGTTTATGTAGCCTGGGAGTTTCAGAGTAACTGAGTGAGTACTGGGACGTGCAATGATTTCAAATGGACCCAAAAACTTCTCAGCTAGCTTTTTCGCAGGATGGGTAGTCCTGAGGAATTTGGCTTTGATAAATGTGAGACTGCCAATAGGAAAGTTGTTATGGCCCATGCCGCCAAACAAACCCACATTAAACCCCACAACCACCTGCGCCGTTTCCGGGACCTTTCCGATCGCTCAAAGACTGAATAATCGATTTCCGAATGTCCGATACATATTCCGAGGTTCCGCGTCTCCGAACCTCCAAAGACTCCGAAGTCAAGGTTCCGCTCCTTTGATAGACGACGCGCAGGATCATCGCGTACCTCACTCCTTGTTCTTCGTTTTATATTGCCTCTTGTACTCTCTTCCCCCCCTTGTCTTTACTCGGTAAAAGATAGTACAAGAACTAGATACATGTATATAAACCACCAGTCGACTGGACTATTCGCCAGTACAAATATCGACTTAATACTACGTCGTAGTTTCCAATTAAGTTCCGGTAAACTTCCGACTCTCCAAAATTAGGGACAGACGATCGAGGAGGGCACAACACATAAGTTGAAGCCAAGTCCCTGTGACCTCGAACCACCCGTACCACCCTATACCGTGAACAGTCCCAAGACCCCCGGCGTTCCCGACTTCCGTCCACTCCGATTCCGATCCCGATTCCGACCCCTCACCCCCACCCTCGGAATACGAACTCCCCCTTCGGAAACCTTTCGGAACCCTCTGAAAATCCTTCCGGAAGTCTCTAGCTAAGCGCCGACACGCGGATTTAACAAAAGTCCGGAGATGGAAGTTGTTTGGCATCAGCTGAGGATTGGTACATTTGTTGAGCATCAAGGATGTTGGTTTGAAGTTGCTGGTGCAACTCGTCCAGGTTGACTATGAAGTCTTGTGCTCGTGATGAAGCAAGGCCATGTTCAGGGTGAATGGTGAGATTGAGATGATAGCATTTGTTGGCAAAGAAAGGCAAGACTCCAATGGTGGCACTGGGAGCATTGTTATAGGTGAACTCTGCAAGGGGTAATAGCGAAGCCCAGTTGTCTTGTTGATAGTTGCAATAGACGTGGAGGTACTGTTCTAATGTCTGATTAGTATGCTCGGTCTGGCCATTGCCTTCTGGGTGATAGCCTGAGATGAACTGCAACTTCATATCAAGGGCTTTCCCGAGAGAATGCCAGAAGTAGGACATGAATTCTGAGCCTCTATCTGAAGTGACGTGAGAAGGAATGCCATGTTTGGAGAATACGTGAAGTACAAAGAGTTCTGTGAGCTGAGAGGAAGTGATGGTGATGGAAGTGGGAATGAAGATAGACTGTTTGGTGAAGTGGTCGACTATGACTAGGATGGCCGTGAATCCCGAGGACATGGGAAGCTGCTCAATGAAGTCCATGGATATCGAGTTCCAGGGTTTGTCTAGCACTGGAAGCTGTTTGAGTAATCCATATGGCTTGTGATGTTGCAATTTATTCCGCATACACGTCGTGCAGGACTTGCAGTAGTCTTTAACGAATGAGCGCATGCCAGGCCAATTGTAGTCGCATCTGATGAGGTCTATGGTTTTGTTAATTCCGAAGTGTCCAGAAAGAATGTGATCATGCTTATGTTGTAACATGCGTAAGCGTAAGTCTTGGGCCTCAGGAACGTAGATGCGATCGTCGAATAGCAACAGACCGTTGGAATTAGTCTGCTACTTTGGGTTATTGTTATTCACGAGGTGTTTCTGGGCTAAGGAGTCGGAAGGAAGATGAAGTCTGATGTCATTCAGGATACGCTCAGTGTTCATAAGAGTCGAGGCCCTCAATACTGGTTCGACGAGGCTCATGGCTCGAAGGGACATGGTCAACTGATGTTGAGAGAAGATGGGTCGAAGGTTCTGGGGATTAATGGTGGCATAGTGGCTCATCCCCTCCTTAAGGTAGATGTCCCATTGTCTAGTGAGTGAATCAGGCTTAGTGCCCAAACGACCTGGTCTGAAACGGATGACAAGATTAAACTGAGAGAGGTATTCCGACCACCTAGCTTGACGTCTAGTCAACAACTTGGTTGTACAAAAGTACTCCAAGTTCTTGTGATCGGTGATGACATTGACAGGGTCACTGGAACCTTCTAAGTAGTGACGCCACTTTTGAAAAGCTTTGAAAATCGCGAGCAGTTCTTTGTCGTGAACATCATAATTGAGTTCTGGAGAGGTGAAAGTTCAGGAATGAAATGCAACAGGATGAAGCTTGCCGTCTGGGGAGTGTTGAGAGAGTATAGCTGCTAAAGCGTAATCTGATGCATCTGTCTCCACAATCAAGGGCAAATCAGGAGTCCAATGAGTTAAAATGGGGGCAGATGTGAATGCCAGTTTTAGCTTATTAAACACATCTCTACACTCCTCACTCCAGTTCCAAGCCAGACCTTTGCGAGTGAGTCGAGTAAGAGGAGTCGTAATAGAGGAATATGTCAGGTCTTGGTACTGCCGATGGTGCTTGTCAGAACCAGCCAAGTCCTGCAGGCCAGTTGGGGTGGCTTGGCTTCAACGTACTCATGCGTTGCGCCCTGCCTCCTGTGCGTGCCACTAACTTGTAACGGAAAAGATACTCCCAAGGGTGTCGGCCTGAGTAAGGACTTCTGAACAGAAGGAGGAGAGTAGAGAGGCATAAACCTAGTTGATACTCAGACTGAGGAACTATGTACACGCATCTACTACTTATATAGGCTGAGAGGTGGAATGTGGAATAAGGGTGGCATAAGACATGGAAAAAAGAATAAGGTATGAAGACCATGTGGAGGTATTGTCCACAGCGATTAGAATAGAATAATGTAAGAGTAAGACAATGAAATATAAGCGGGTGAGATTGTGGGGAAGAATAGAACAATAAGGAATGGCTGAGAATAAAACATTAGGACCACGAGTAAGTGGCAGAGAATAGTGAATGTCCCGAGGGTAAGCAAGTGGGGGGAAGGACAGGGAGTGTAGAGATGATAAAGAATAGGGGTTGGGGAAAGGATAATGAACCAGGTGATGAACCGAGTGTACCGAACCAAAACCGTGCACCATGGAATGATATGAGTAAGGGTCGGTTGGTCGGTACTGCCGAGTAAGTCAAAGCACGATGTGTGGTCATGACAGAATAGTTGAAAATGAATCTCCGATAGAAGTTCGCAAATCCAAGGAATGATTGGACGTCTTTGACTTTACGCGGCTCGGGCCATTGAGTGATGCATTTGACTTTGTCTTCTGCCATCGTAAGACCTTCTGGTGATAGGATATATCTGAGGTATTGGATGGACGTTTGGTGGAAGGAACATTTGTCTTCTTGAGCATACAAGTTGTGTTTGCATAATCGTCATAGAACTTCACGAACATGTTCGATATGTGAGGATTCATCGTTGGAATAGATGAGGATGTCATCCAGATAGACTATAGTGCAGTTGTCTAATAGGTCACCAAAAACATCGTTCATGAAGCGCTGAAATGCAGCAGGGGCGTTAGAAAGTCCGAAAGGCATGACAAGCTACTCAAAGGATCCATAACGTATCCTAAAGGCTGTCTTCCATTCGTCCCCTTCTGCAATTTGAACGAGGTGATAGGCATGTCTGAGGTCAATTTTAGTGTATATACGAGCTTTCTTAGGGGCATCTAAGAGGTTGGAAATAAGGGGAAGTGGATAATGGTCCTTCTTCGTGATTCTGTTTAGACCCCGAAAGTCTATGCAGAGCCGCAGGGAGCTGTCCTTCTTGTGTATGAATAGTACTGGGGTGCCATGTGACAAACGTGAGGGTCGAATGAAGCCCATGTTGAGGTGTTCGTCAATGAAGTCTCGTAGTGATTGGAGTTTGGATACTGAGAGGAAATAAATGGGACCAAGAGGGGGCAAGGTGCCATCCTCAAGGTTGATCTTGAGATCGTAGGGTCTATGAGGTGCTAGTGTATTACTGCACTGTTTACTAAAGATATCAGCGAAGTCATGATAGAATTCTGGGACATGCTGTTTAATGCTATCCAGGTTGTCGGAGGAATCAACTGTAGTGGAGCCTCGAGCATATTTGTCGAGATCCACGAGGTCGAGTTGGAAGGCTTGTGAACCTTCTAGTTTGCAGGCGTAAACAAACACTTCTGCATTAACTAGGGCTATCTGTGGTGCCTCCAACTTTGGAGATGGCAACAGATTGCTAGGAAGCGGGGTGCTGAACTGTGAAGCAGTGGTTGAGGCCTGAGGTGTCGGAATGGTGGTTGGTTTCGTAGACTTGAAGGTTATACTGCCCAATACCCAGTCAATCGATAGATTGTAGCGGGTGAGCCAGTTGAAGCCAAGTACTGCAGAGCAACTGCCATCCAACATTGTCATGTAGAAAGTGACGTTCTGACGTTCGCCGGTCGGAAATTGGATCGGAATTGTCATAGTCTGAGTAATGACAGAATTAGTAGAACTGTCAAATAATTTCAATGGAATAGCAGGAACTGAATTAGTAGGCAAAGAATAGTTTTGCACAACTTGTGATTCAATAAAGCAGTCTGAAGAACCACAATCTAAGAGCGTAACAAGAGGAAGTTCGGAAATAAGAGAACAAGACAGATTAAGTATAAGCAAAGTTTTCGAAGTTTCAGAAGTAGAAGATACGTGAGAAATAGGAGAAGTAGAAGAAAGGGTGTTCAAGAATAGCATGTGAGAGAGGCTAACACAATCCTCAGCTCATGCATTTCTGAGGTTGCAGCTCATTTTTTCGACTCCGTCGCCGTATTGTCTTTGGCATTGGTATCGGATGTGCTTGCCTTGGTCGTGCGTGCTTTCATCGTTTTCTTGTTGTTGGAGTTGTTGGATTTGTTGTTAGAAGAAGAGGTCAATGAGTATTGGGAATTGGATTTGGGGCAGTCCTTGACCATGTGACCTTTTGAAGCACACAAGAGACAAAGTCCTGCGTCAATTTGCCTTTGACGTTCTTCAGGCAATAGCTTCCCGTCTTTTCCGAGCTTGGACGAAATGTCATTAGCGTTATTGTTATTGTTGGAAGACTTATCGTTGCCGTTCTTCTTCCCCCCCTTTTTACTCTTCTTGTTGTTCGAGTTGTTGGAGTTGGAAGAAGACTGATGGTTGTTGTTGTTGTTGGAGTTGGATTTGGATGAGGACCTGTTCGGTTTTGAAGGCATTCCAAAGTTGTTGAACTCCTTACATTCCCAATATCTGCTGTCAATCTCGAGTGAATATTGTCTGAGTTCAGCGAGAGTTTTGAAACGAGGGAAGTTAAGGAGGCTGTCCTTGATACATCTGGCCAACCCCTTGTACGCCGCATGTGTGAGGGCGGCGTCGTTCCACTGAGTGCGAGTGGAGGCTCTGGCAAAGTCAATGAAGTATCGTGCCACACGATGGTTGTCCTTCATAACTATCTTGCTGAGCTCAATTTCTGCTTATGCAGCACTGTTGAATGGACCAAAGTTTGTCTCCAGCTCTTGACGAAAGTCCCTCCAGACCTTAAGCCAACTAGGCTCAGGCTGGATTTTGCCTAGAATTGCGGGTTCAAAGTACTGGAGTCCGGGGCCTGTGAGGTATGAGATGGCATATTGGACCTTCGACGCATCCGTCAAGAATGCAGACGGACGGTCTCAAAAGTTTAGCACGCATTGTAAGAAGAATGTGCGAAGCTTAGCTTGGTCGGTACCGTCGTAAACCTTGGGCTCGCGAACCTTGGCATTATGACCAGGGTTGGAATTAGATCTAGAGGGCTGTTGGGCTAATCGATCGACAAGTGCTTTGACAATTTGTCTGAACTAGAAGAGGAATTAAGAGTCAGATTGGAATTAAGAGTCAGATTAGGATTAGAAACATGAGTGGGGTTTGGATTTGCAACTTGGACAGGGTTCAGATTTGGCTCATCATCATTGCTGTCATTAATTGGGTTTTCTTCATCATCGTCCTCGAGCTCAGGAGGAGCATTCCCTCCTGACAGGCTAGCTTTGTGAATTGAAGGTTGTTCTGACAGCCGTTGAAGTGAGGAAATCTCCTACAACTGACTTATGACTTCTACAATGAAAGGTAAACTGCGAGTAGTGGATCGGGTGTTCATGATGGTCATGATATATGAAGATGAAGTGCGATCAAGTGTGGAAGTCAGATAATACTGTTACGATGTAGAAAAAGGATGTAATCTTAATATTATTAATCTCCCAAAGGCGAGGCAATGGCAAGGTTCTGAATGGGGCTTGGCTTCAACGTTATGCATTGTGCCCACTAGACCGCACGGTCCCCAATTTTGTAAAGGCGAGACAGACAGAAATGAACAGAAGAACCTTAGTCAAAATCAAGGTTGATTATCTGACTGAAGACTGAACTACTGAGTACAAGATCTTTATACTACTTTCTAATCTACTAGGAGTTGAATAGATTCCTATAATAGAATGAGAAAGCTGAGGATCGTGAAAAGCGAGAACAGAAATACTACGCCCCAAATAATGATCTCCTCTGTGACATTGGGGAGTGATGTGTCACTCCAATTCCCAATGGAGTTATCCTAAGGAATGTAATAGTGGATTGGATATAAGAGACTGAGCGGAATTGCGAATAATGAAAATGGAACAGAATGTAAATGAAAGGATATTAAACGTAAATGAAGACGGAATGGAATAGCAAGCATATGGAGTGTGATGTAAATGAGTGGAGTGAATTGACAGGAGCATGTGACACCAAGATGGATACACAAGGTGCATATAGTCTGTGGGCTGAGGGCGTATGGTTGGATAAGCCAGCAAGGGCATAGTTAGGCTGAGTGGGCTGAAATGAATAGTTGGGCATGCCGGCATACGGTTCCTGACACTGCTGAGGTGTTGGATGGAAGCAGCCAAGTCCTACAGGCTGGGAGTAGTGGCTTTGGCTTCAATGTACTCATGCATTGCACCCTACTCTTCCGTGTGTGCCACTGATTTGCAACAGACAGGGTACTCGGGAGGATGCCGATGATGCCAGCCCGAGTAGAGGACTTAACAGAGGAGAAGAAGGTAGAAGGGCCTAAGCCTAGTCGATACCCAGAATGAGGAAATATGTACGTGCGTGCCCTACTTATATAGGTTTAAGGAGCGACATGTGGAATAAGGAATGTGAGACAACAAGGTATGCAGAGCATGTGGTTATTGTCCACAATGAGTAAAATTAGAATGAAGGGATGCAAACAGAAATAGAACAATAAAAGAGATAATAGAAATGTGACCAAGGATAGGACAATAGGGAGTGACTGACTATAAAACAATGGGGCCATGGCCGAGGATAATACAAGGACAGGAAGTCCCGAGGTGAGGCAGGTTGAGGAATGAGGAGTAGACGTGATGGGATTAATGGATGATGATTGAGGTAAGGTGAATGAAAGATGGGTAAGGAATGTGGATGGTGGATGAGTCGAGCCAAACCGGTGTACCAAGTGACTGGCATGCGGCTTGGACATGGGGCATGGATGTAGTCTGATTTACTTGATCAGCACTGCTGAATTACCAGATATTCAGTACATGCACTTGACACCCATTCACCATCCATTAATCCTACTCCATCTGCTCCTTACTCCTTGATCCATCTTACCTCGAAATATCTGACCATTGTTTTATCCTCAGTCATGACCCATTGTTTTATAGCTGGGCACTCCCTATTGTCCTATCCTTGGCCATATTCCTATTGTTCTACTTTTATTGTTCTATCCCTGTTTACATTCCTCCATTCTATTTTTGCTCATTGTAGACAATACCCCCACATACTCTGCATACCTTATTATCCCACATTCCTTATTCCATATGTCGCTTCCTAACCTATATAAAGTAGGACATGCATGTACATACATACTTCCTCATTCTGGGTATCGACTAGGCTTAGGCCCCTTTACCTTCCATTCCTCTATTAAGTGCTCTACTTAGGCTGACATCTTTGGCACTCTCCGAGTATCCCTTCTGTTCCAAATTGGTGGCACACATAGAAAGTAGGGCACAATGCATGAATACATTGAAGCCAAAGCCACTACTTTCAGCCTGCAGGACTTGGCCGCTCCCTGCCAGCATCCTTGGCACTACCAAAGCTTGACATTAACCTATATAAGTAGCATATGTATGTAGATAGTTCCTCACTCTGAATATCAACTAGGTTTACACCTTGTCTTTCCTCCTCCTGTCTGAAGTCCTTTACTTGGGCCAACACTCTTGGCACTCTCCCAGGTTTCCCTTCTATTCCAAATTAGTGGCATGCACAGAAAGTAGGGTGTGTAGATGGGTCTGGCAGATAGGGTTTCCTGAGGTTTTCCCACGCTATTATATCGGAGAGTCGGTGGGATAAATAGGACAATAATCCTATGGAATTTCCTGTGAATTTAGATGTATTTATCTATAGGAAATATATTGCTCTACAGTGGATCTACTAGAGCTGAGTCCCGGGTTTACTCTCCGCTTAGGCGCCGTACCGGGAAACCGGCCTGGGCACCAAAGCGTCGGTTTAACGATTTGTGATTCCCCACAAGTAAGATATAATATATGATGATTTATAATATTATGATATGGTGTTGGAAACCCAACTGTGACCCGGCCTTGCTGTACGACGAGTAACCGGTGTTTTCGTCCAAGATAGGAAAGTGCGCTCAGCGCTTAACCTTCCGGTTCAGCGCGAGGCAAGGATGTTTAAGTATAGCCTAAAGGCTAGTGCGATGGGGGGCAGAGATACAATAAGAATTGCTTGTTTTTGGTTACTGTTCTACACTAAATATCTCTTGTATTTATATGAAATAGAAAGGTGATTGGTAAGATGAAAACTTCACGGAGTGAAGTTTAGAAGCCGGCCTAATGCGGCCGTACGCATGGTACACCCGCATATATGCGGTGGGAATGATATGGACGAAAACTTCACAGGGGAGAAGTTGGAAATAGCATAGAATATGAAATAGAATGAATAGGAAACCACATGCCAGTGTATCTCCTTCCCAACGTGTCCAAATGATGTGAGCCGGCCCTTGGGGTAGGTATGGGGCCGGGTAGAGAGTGTGGGGTAAAACCCGCTCCTAAAATCATGGGAATATTTATGTATCTTCCTCATAGTGTGTGGAGTCCTGGTATGGAGTCTCGTGTTGATTGGGGAATTGTTGGGGGAGATAATGGATGTTTAGTGTAGGATATATATATAAAATTGACTCAATGATCCCTGGTTCTAACAGGGTGCAATGCATAAGTACATTGAAGCCAAGCCACTCTGATCGGTCTACGAGACTTGGCCAATTCCTGCCAACATCGTAAAGTTGGCACTATTGCAATAGCACTTGGCCCATGCATCATCAGCAGTACCGGTGCCTGACAGGTTCTATGCCATAAGTATGCATAATCTCATGAAAGGGGGAGTGGTGTCGCTTCACATATCTTTTTGTAGCTTTTCGGAGCTTTTACAGTAACTCACAAAATGGGTCCAATGTTTGGCACTTTTCACTTGCTCTAAATTTTATGAACTAAATAAAAATCAATAAAATCTGAGAATATTCTTACAGATACCTGTTGGGGAACTCTTAAGTGGTTGATAGCTAAGCACAAAAACAGTATAAAAAGACTAAAAGTACAAAAACAACAAGTTCTCTATTGTACAACTACCTTAGCTCAATATTATTAGCATTTGCTTGCTAATAGGCCTTATTTTCTTTCAAATCTTCCTCCTCAAGGCCTTTCTAACCTTCCTGGTGCCTTATAATACTACCTAATACTTCCATTATCCCTAATTCAACTTCTATTAATCACCACCAAAGGTTTGGCCTGAAATTCAAGCTCCGTTCTCCAGATAATCAGGCTGTAACCAGATTCAAGCCCAGAGCCAAGTTGCCGGTTTCCCCATAGAAACACACCAAATATTAGCCTGAGATAGCCCTGTCTCATACAAATATTATGGTGAGACACCAGAGTGACTCAGCACTGCCTCTGCCCTTAATCACATGCTCAAAACCAGTCTACAATGCCCTTTTTAATTACTAAATAAGGAAAGTAGCTCAAATTAGATCTAAGAACTTGTACAAGGTTCCAGCACCTTCCATGACCTTCTGTGCACACCACCAGTTTCTGGAAGACTTTCCCTATTAGGAAGGTGTAGAATTACATGCTTAGCTTACTAATCAGCCTGTAAATTAGTATAAAAGGAGGCCTTCCTGCCTCCTTTGAAGCAATCAATTCATATCATCATCTTCATCACCTTTGTCAGCTTGACATTGTGACTCAGTAATACTTAGTCAGTGGTTGATTGTCCTGCTACTAGGTTTACATAATATTAGTACCATTGATTGTCTGGTATTGTTATTATTTCTCATATATCAGTACCATTGATTGTCTAGTATTAGTATCTTAGATTCAGCCTAAGTAGTTGATTGTCCTGATTACTTCACTGTAATTTCTGTCTCGGCCTCACCCTCATTTTAGAGTGCATTAATTGGGTAATCCGATCAGTTCACTTACTTTCTCTTTCCTCTAATCGCATTCCCTTTCATTGGAATATCTCTGGACCCCTAAGTGTCCTGAACCTACAGACTTTGATAGTCTCATTCATTGCTGCTAACAAATGCATCACCTTCTCATCGTATTAGCTTACTAGAGTTATTACACAGATTGTGACCAAGGTATAAATATTAAATTATTTCCAGAGTTGCACTGCAGCAGGGTTTGAAACTCTTCTTCGTCTCGCTTCACTTGTCAGGCTTCAGGATGGGTGGGTAATGGCCAAGTCCTGCAAGCCAGAAGTAGTGGCTTTGGCTTCAACGTACTCGTGCATTATGCCCTACTCTCCATGCATGCCACTGATTTGCAACAGATGGGATACTTGGGAGGATGGTGCCGGCCCGAGTAGAGGACTTAACAGGGGAGGAGAAGGTAAAAGGGACCTAAGCCTAGTTGATACCCAGAATGAGGAAGTATGTACATGTATGTCCTACTTATATAGGTTAAGAAGCGACATGTGAAATAAGGAATGTGGGACAATAAGATATGCAGAGCATGTGGGAGTATTGTCCACAATGATCAAAAATAGAATGGATGAATGTAAACGGGGATAGAACAATGAAAATAGAATAATAGAGATGTGGCCAGAGATGGAACAATAGGGAGTGACTGTCTATAAAACAATGGCCCCATGGCCGAGGATAACACAAGGACAGAATGTCCTGAAGTAAGGTGGGTTGAGGGATAAGGAACAGATGGGGTAGGTTTAATGGTTGGTGGAATGAGGAAGAGTGGGCAAAGGATGAGGATGAGAATGTGGAGGGTGGATGTGCTGAGCCGAGACCAGTGTACCAAGTAACTTGCATGCGGCTTAGACACTTGGGCATGGACGTAGTCTGATTTACTCGGTTGGCACTGCTGAATTACCAGACACTCGGTACATGTACTTGACATCACTTCACACAGTGCTTGACTGAAGTGTTATATCTTTAACACCAAGGTCTTGTCCAGGTTCCAAAACATAAGTGGTCTTGGCCCAGTACATTTGGTACATCATCTGGTTCACCTCTCTTATCCCATCCCCTCTATCCTTTACCATTCTCTCATCCCACATCCTTTTTCTTATCTATTTCCCTTCGGGATGATAGGCATTCACTTATTATTCTGTCATGGCCCTATTGTATTATGTTCAGTTAATTTTCCATTGTTCTATTCTCACCCACTCTCCTATTATTTTATTCTCAGCCATATCTCATTATTCTATTCTCATTTACATCCCTTATTCTATTCTTGATCATTGTGGACAATACCTTCACATGATTCTTCATACCTTATTGTTCTCCATTCCTTATATCACCCTGTTCTACATCTTGCTTCTTAACCTTATAAGTAGTGAATGTATGTAGATAGCTCTTCACTCTGAATATCGACTTGGTTTATATTCCCTAGTCCTCTCTCCTCTCATCTGAAATCCCTTACTTGGGCCAACACTCTCGGCACCCTCCTGGGTCCTTCTTCTATCCAAATTAGTGGCATGCACAGAACAGTAAGGCACAAAGCACAAGTACATTGAAGCCTAGCCACCTTAATTGGTCTGCAGGACTTGGCCGACCCCCATCTGCACTATCAGCATTACTGAGACTTAACAGGGAGCCTGTTACGATGTAAATGAATGATGTAATCATAATAAATGTAATATCTCCCAAAGATAAACAATGGCAAGGTTTAGGACAGGGCACAGCTTCAACTTGTATGTTGTGCCCACCAGATCACACTGGTCCCTAATTTCAGAATGGCGAGACAGAGAACTAGCTTAATCGAAATCAAAGTTGATTATCTGACTGAGGACTGAACTACTGAATGTACAAGATCTTTATACTACTTTCAAATCTACTAGGAGTCGACTAGATTCCTATAATAGATAAGAAAGCCGAGGATCATGAAAAGCGAGAACGGAAATACTACATCCCAAATCTTGATCTCCTCCATGACATTGGGGGGTGATGTGTCACTCCAATTCCCAATGGAGTTACCCTAAGGAACGTAATAACGAATCGGATATAAGAGACTGAACGGAATTGCGAATAAATGAAAGTGGAGCGGCACGTAAATCAAAGGATATTAACGTAAATGAAGACAGAATGGAATTGCGAGCATATGGAGTATGATGTAAATGGAATGAGTAAATTGACAGGAGCATGTGATACCAAGACGGATACATGAGGTGTATATAGTCCGTGGGCTGAGGGTGTATAGTTGGATAGGTGAGTGAGGGGCAAGTGAGGGCAGAGTTGGGCTGAGTGGGCTGAAATGAATAGTCGGGTATGCCAGCATACAGTTCCTAACAGATCCATAATAATAAGAAAAGAAAGGATAAGAGATTGGTTCAGAATATACTGTTAAAGATAATAAAGATAATACTGTAACTACACCTTTAATGAATGCAGGGAAGATTTAGCTTGGTTCAATAAGCTGAGGTGGATGTGGCTTAACTTCAAAATTCTTACATTGCACTCTCCTACCCCTTCTGCCGCTAGATTTCAGATAGTATTTGGGAGAGGACTGAAAGTATTGGTACCAAATGTGGATGCCGACTTAGAATAGGATATGCATATCTGTAACTTAAGTCAATAGTCTGAATGGAGAATATATATAGGATGATGTGCTACCTATATAGTAAAAGAAAATAGAGATAGATGACCATAGTTTGGAGATATAAATTAAAATAAAGATATATAAAGAATGGACATATATGCCTGTGCATAAACTGAAGAGTACTGAAGTGAAGCAAATCAAACATGAATGAATAAGCAAAGGGAAGTAGAATAAGGGATGTGATGAACTGAATGTACCAAGCTGAGACCAAATTGTACATAAGTGACTTGTAAATATTTGACTTGATCACTATATACAGTGACTCACAAAACTGAGTCAATGTTTGGTGCTTTTGGACTATTTATTGAATAGTTTTGAATGTAAAACATATATGAAAAAAGTGTTGGTGCATCAAAGAAAGAATCTGATCAGGGCTATGCAACCATTAGAAAATTATATAATTCTGATCAGGGGTGATGAAGATATGGGCAATTCAAATCAAGCACCCATTGACTCAGTTTTGTGAGAGGGTATCAGAGAAATAGTAAGTTGCAATTATAGTACTTGGTATTGCCCCCCTTAGCCTTAATTACTGCCTCAAGTCTTCTAGGCATACTCTCTATCAAATTCTGACACACCTCTGGTGGTATGTTATTCTATACCTCCTCTACTCTCTCCCAAATTTGTCAAACTCCCTTGGGTGGTGTTGGATACTCCTTAAGCCTGTTTTTTGCATGATCCCAGAGGTGCTCAATAGGATTCAGGTCTGGAGACTGTGCAGGCCAGTCAAGGAGAGTGATATTGTTGTTTTCCATCCATTTCTTGGCCTTCTTTGACTTGTGCTTTGGGTCATTGTCCTGTTGAAAAATTACCTGTTCCTCAGGAATTCCACTTTCCTCTAGGCTGGGCAGCAGGTGGTCCTCCAAAATGGACACAAACTGATCAGCATCCATCTTCCCCTTAATCTCTACAAGCTGGCCAACACCATTCCATCCCATACACTCTCATACCATAATGTTTCCCCCTCTAAACTTGACTGTCCCCTGTGCCTCTCTCTCAATCAACCCCTCTCCCTTCTGTTTCTAGACCCACTGCCTCCTATCTGACCCAAACCTGTTGATTTTGGTCTCATCTGACCAAATGACCCTCTTCCAGTCCTCTACAGTCTACTCTCTGTGCTTCAAAGCAAAGGCCAACCTCAGCTGTCTATGCCTTGCACTGAGGAAGGGCTTTTTCTTCTTTACCACAGCCTTGAATGAATGTTTCCTAAGAACTCTTCTGGCTGTTTCTGAGGAGACTAGGTAGGGGATAATTGTATTGATGTGTTTGGTGACCTGAGTAGCATTGGCAGCTCTGCCAGTAGCAATTTGTAATAAAATAGCATGTTGATCGCTAGAGGAAAGCTTAGAGGGACGACCTCTAGAGGAGCAGGGCTAGTTGGGATAGAGAGTTCTGAGAGTCCTGGATACTGTGGACTGGCTGAGGCCAAGTCTTGAGGCAATAGTATGAGTGGAATGACCACGAAAGGCCAAGGAGAGGATGTTTTCTTTTTGAGCAGAGGAAGTGGGGTGCATTGGAGTGTAGTGAAGTTCTGGACATGTTGGAGGGGATTAAATACCTTAATTTGAGTTCTCATGAAAGATAAGGTTACCATAGTAACCATCTATCAAGGGTTGCATGTTATATAATAGATGGAGCATCAGATTCTGATTGTTCTGAATCTCACAAAACTGAGTCAATGGGCCCTTGATTTGAATTGCCCATATCTTTATCACCCCTGATCAGAATTATATAATTTTTTAATGGTTGCATAGCCCTGATCAGATTTGTTCTTTAATGCACCAACACTTTTTTCATATATGTTTGTCAAGCTTTGGTTACTGATGGACTTCGGTACTGCCGAGGGGTGTTGTCGAAGGATCGGGCAGACTATGGCCAAGTCCTGCAGGCCAAGAGTAGTGGCGTTGGCTTCAATGTACTTGTGCATTACGCCCTACTTGCCGTGCGTGCCACTGGTTTTACAACAGGCAGATACTCGGAAGGATGCTGGTGATGCCGGCCTGAGTCGAGGACTTTACAGAGGAGAAGAAGGTAGAAGGGCCTAAGCCTAGTCGATACCCAGAATGAGGAAATATGTACATGCATGTCCTACTTATATAGGTTAAGAAGCGACATGTGGAATAAGGAATGTAGAACAACAAGGTATGCAGAGCATGCGGTCATTGTCCACAACGAGTAAAATTAGAATGAAGGAATGTAAACGGGCATAGAACAATAAAGGATAGGATGATAAGAATGTGGCCGAGGATAGGACAATAGGAAGTGCCCGACTATAAAACAAGGGCTGCAACCAAGGATAACACAAGGGCAGGAAGTCCCGAGGTGAGGCGGACTGAGGGGTGAGGAGTAGGCATAGGATGGGAGTGAGGAATGCGACCGATATGTGTGTCGAGCCGAGAACAACTCGTCGAGTGACTTGTACACGGTTACTAACGGAGTATCTTGGTCGGTACCGCCGAGTTACCGGATTCTTGGTACGTGTACTTGACAATGTTTTACATTCAAAGCTATTCAATGAATAGTCCAAAAGCACCAAACATTGACTCAGTTTTGTGAGTCACTGTATGGAATTATGATGAAGATGTTTGGCTGATATAACCGAGTGAACCAAAGTTTGGTGAATCATACTTTGACACTAAGCTATATGTCTCCTATTTCATTTATTATTTAGTCTTTGTATTATCCTAGGATTTAGCGATGATTTTACCATCTAAAAAAGTGTGAATTGTTTTCTCTATTGAAATCATCTGCTAAATTGCAGATTTTACTGTTTTATTCTATACTACTTGGCTCTTAATCTTGTCACCCACATGAACAGAAGCAAAGTTTATGTCTGAGGTATGTTCTTGAAAAGGTAGGGCAAGAGATATTAGCTTATTTGCAATTTAGTTTTGATTTTTGGCAACCTTGGTTATATTGGTGATGTACACTGATGTAGCTGCATGAGGGTGACAGCCAGGGTCGATTGATCAACTATGTAGATCCCTTTGCACTTACCTGTTCGTTTCCTTCTACGTATGCTTCGCAATTCCCTCATGAATAGTGACTCATCTGATTCTGAATGTGTTTGAATACATTTGTCAGCGTTACAATGCATGGCGGCACATGCCTATAGTATAATATACATGCGAACGCAGTTGAAAAGAGGACAAAAGGTGACAATCTGGGAGTCCAAATAAGAATAAAGAAATACCTCTATGCACTCTCAACACTATCCATAATCAAAGGGTGTTCTCTGATCGAGTCTAGTCTAGTCAATTTACAGAGTTAGTCTTTTCAACAAGAACAGGTGTCGTGCGAGCGATAGCCGACACCGCAAGTGGCTTCTGCCGTTGCATGGAAGATGTTGAAGAAGTGTTTAATTGTGAGGGGAAAATTGGACGACGAGACAGAGAGAGCATCGGGGTTGACTTAGCAGACTGCTCTCCCTGCTGCCATCGTTGGCAAGTGGATTTGGACATGCGGGTTCCGGCCAACGGAGACGGACTCACGGGTTCGTGGCGAGAGGATGAATTCAGGATGGATGCTGCGCAGTCCGAAGGAGAAATTGATAAGTCCTTAACCTTACGCAGTTGCCTAGGGGACAAAGAGGTAGAACGACATGGGAGTGATGC
>QLPI01004840.1:0-13085 GCA_003314275.1 Chroogomphus rutilus | reverse complement strand
GCGTTTTCATAAAAAAATCAATGTTACGTGCATCGGGATCATCTAAGGAACTCGAGGACATGTGTATTGGCTGACTATTCATACCTTCAAGGTGTATGTGCTGTCAGAGGGGAATGACTGGCTGGAATAAGATATTCTCACATCCTATATTTAGATTAACATTTCCCTTCGCATCTGAAACAGACAATGGGACCTGTTTCAGCACCTCGTAAATGCCAAATTGTTCATCAATTGGGTTCACAGATGTGGCTCTCCTGCATTTTGAAGTTTATCAACGGCGATGATGTAGATTGTGCCTCTGACATAATGGTCAGGTGTGCAAGGACAGAAATCCAGGGATACCAGATGGGGATACCTTGATGCATTTGACTGCTTGTTTTCTGGCTTTGAGGTTCTCTAATCCTGCTGCCGCTGTTCTTCTCCAGCCGTAATATGCGTTTAAAAATGTTCAAGATAGGACGAGAGCTGTGGTGTAAAAACATCCCGGCGAACATTAAGAGTATTGTAATAAGAATTATTAATATTTCATGGACGAATAAACGGGAAACGACCAAAACACGTACCCCGCATTTGAATCAATAGCATTCGACTTTATCTGTTTCATTCGCATGATTGAGGGTGCATTCGACGGGCGACTCATGAGCATTGAGGTTCGCGTAGCGGTGGTAGGAGGTAATTGGTCGGGAAGATGATTGGTGGCAGCAGACGTGACAACCCTTTCAAGCTCTGCGTCACCGTGCCATACATCCGAGACGTGGTCACCAGCAGAATGTAGATCAGAGTCTTCGAACACCTCACAAACCTTATGCCCTATTGGTCCCTCCGCGTTGGATGCTTGATTCTCCTCAGGCTGAGGGATACTCGAATTGTGGTGATTATCTCTCAAGCGAAGGATAGAACTTTGAACATTCATGGTGAAGGGCGGTGGCGAAGGATTGAGGTGGTTCGAGAGGTGGAAGGCTGGCGTTATACACGAATTGATAAGGGCTGTGCAACTTAGCGCTGAAACACAGAGCTGTGCCAACATCTGGGGCAGTGCAGGCGGAATCGTCTGACTTTAAATATATTTTCCGTGGGTAAGCTGTCGTTGTTACACTCCAAAGCTTATACGTGCCACAGCAACATTCATTGAGTAGCGCTCAGATGTCGAGATCTGGTCAGATGAAATGTTATTTAATTCTATATTTACTAGGCTTGGCTCACCATTCATCATATAAGACTCGTGGTCCATGAAACATGTACTTTAAACGAGGCATTTTGAAAACAACGTGAATTTCCGAACCGTTCGTTACCTGGCACCGGTGATGCAGTGTGACAAGGCCGTGAAAAAACGAATTAGGAGAGAGTTTAGAAATAGCATGAACACATAAAGAATGAAACACTGGGCTGATACTGGTGTTAGGGATTGCCCACTAGTCATACAACTATGGTAATGAACAGGCCTGGAACAACGAGACGAGACCAAGGGGCCAGCGGGATGCGTTAGATAAAGGTATAAATATCAATTGAGCAGTTATATGATATAACTTGTGAGAGAAACCTATGTCGATGGTATCTAGTTTTGTGTGCTGGAGCCCACGCCCAGAAGATCTGGAAGCCCAACAAAATGCTTCACCAATCTTGAGTGATTTTTGTAAGAAAATTTTCGAATCACAAAACAACATAGGATTCCCACCAATATTCTGCTATGAGAGAGATCAATATTACCGCCTCACCGCCACTTGACCTTTGTGTTCGAATCTTTGGACGACCATGAGTTTCTAGATAATATCGGAGACTAAATCTCCGGTGCATGATTATATGGATACACTGTCAAAAAGATGTTATGCACTCCTTGTTGAGTGACCAGCAATTTCTTGTTCTGGTTTACATAATTAGCACTCAGCGTGACACGAAAATTTCTCAGTCACCGGTGCTTAAATCTCACCCTTCTTCTATCAAAGGTCAGTTGTAAGCCGCCTTTTTATCCGTCCACATCGTCTAGATGACTCTTGTTCAGGTAGAATAGGTGCTATAATATCTTCTTCAAAGGTGAGCTATACACCCTCGTATATAAGCCCAAATTCCGCCCTCCGTCAGGTCAGCCCTGCAGGAAACATCACGCATCCCCTCGACCTCACAAAAGTCAATCTAAACGAGTCCTGATAGAATAGAGTTTTCGTCTCTCCTAAGGGAACTCTGTCAACTTCATGTTCCTGATGACCTATCCCCGTGTCACTTTTATGAGCATGATGAGAGTATGAAATTTCTCGATATGGTTGAGTATTCGAGATGTTGAGGTTCTTCAGAAGACTCGCCACTTTGACCGACTCGGGACGTGATCTTGATATTGATATGTGGCAACATATGCCAGCACGTTCTGTCCAGCAGGAAGTATAGGCAGTTCAGGGAGGTATTTGAGATGCTGGAGTTTCAGACCGGACCACTGGCGTATGTGGTTTGACGTTGGAGGTTCTGCTAATTTCTGGGTCTATTTAAGAGGTGGTTGATTAAGTGTTTTCCGGTTTTCCTAAAGTACGGGTGTGTACTGTCCTTTCTATGAGGTGGATTGTGCTAATAGTGACATGGACGTGTATGTAGCTTGTAGAATCTACGGAGTCATGGGGAAATGCCTCTCATTAAAGTGCAAGGTGACGAGGCAAAACCTCCCGAGAATAATTCCAACTACTGGGGACTCCTTCGATCGTTGTTTAGATATGCTGAATGCTCGTCCGTTTTATTTTTATTTTTATTTTTATTTTTATTTTTATTGCATTTATGAGTTGTTTCATACATTTGAATTATTGTATGCTTCTTTTCTGGCATTAGTTGTATTTCTGGCTTTACATTCAATATCTCCTTGATTGTTTTACTTATCTGTTTCATATCTGTTCTTATTAGGAGAGACATTCGGAAGCTTGTATTCTAGAATATATCTGATATACCCTTCATATTCTGGATCCCGAGCTACACTTTGTCTTCTTTCGTTATGCTTCCGCATGGAAGATCCGGAACGTTCAAGCACGGCTCTCTGGAACAAATCTCCGGATCTAGATACCTGGTTATCGAATCTTGATCTAATTTAATTGTCCGTTAATTCATCTTCGAGCCCCGCCTGGCTTCCTCCATGGGTCCAGTAAGAATGGTGATCGAGTCTCGCCCCGAGGCATCTTATTTGATGAATGGTGA
Organism: Chroogomphus rutilus; assembly: GCA_003314275.1. Lineage (NCBI taxonomy): Eukaryota > Fungi > Basidiomycota > Agaricomycetes > Boletales > Gomphidiaceae > Chroogomphus > Chroogomphus rutilus. The sequence continues at coordinate 9,917 of QLPI01004840.1, read as the reverse complement.
GTCAATCCTAGTAAATATAACAATACATAGCATTTGATCTGACCCGATCTAGACATCTGAGTGCTACTCAATGAGTGTTCCTGTGGCATGTATAAGCTTTAGAGTTTAACAACGACAGCTTACCTATGGGAAATATGTACGAAGTGGGACAATTCAGCCTGCACTGACCCCAGATGTTGGCACAGCCCTGTGCTTCAGCACCAAGTTGCACAGTCCTTATCAACTCGTGTATAACACCAGCCTTCTGCATTTCAAACCATCTCGATTCTTCGCCACCGCTTCACCTCATGAGTGTTCAAAGTTCCATCCTTGGCTTGGCAGATAAGCACCACAATTCGAGTATCCCCCAGCCCGAGGAGAATGAAGCGTCCAACGCGGAGGGACCAATAGGGCATAGGGTTTGTGAGGCTGCAGAGGTGTTCGAGGACTCTGATCTGAATTCTGCTGGTGAACACGTCTCGGATGTATGGCAAGGTGACGCAGAGCTAGGAAGGGCTGTCACATCTACTTCAACGAATCATCCTCCCGAACAATTACCTCATGCCACCGCTACAGGAACCTCAACACTCATGAGTCGCCCGTCGAATGCACCCTCAATCATGCGAATGAAACAGATAAAGTCGAATGCTAATGAATCAAATGCGGGGTACGTGTTTCTTTCGCTTCCGGTTTATGCCTTCATGAAAGATTAATAATTCTTATTACAATACTCTTAATGTGCGCCGGGATGTTTTTACACCACAGCTCTCGTCCTATCTTGAAAATTTCAAACACATATTACGGCTGCCGCAGAACAGCGGCAGTAGCATTAGCAAACCTCAAAACCAGAAAACAAGGGGCAAAAGCTGTGACATACATCCAGATATGCCCCATCTCGTATCCTTAATTTTCTGTCCTTGTATACCTACCCATTATTTCGGAAGGACAATCTGCATCTTCGTGGTTCATAATCTTCAAAATGAAGGAGAGCCAAATCTGTGAACCTGCTTGTTGAACAATTTGGGATAGACGAGGTGCTGAAACAGGTCCCATTGTCTGTTGCGGATGCCGCCAAGGGAAATGTGAATATACTTTTCGAAAGTGAGATTTACTGTATTCCAGGCCTTTATTCCACCCTGACAGCCAATACCCATGTCCTCAGGTTCCTGGGATGATCCTGATGCACGTAATATTAGAGTGTTTTTGGAAACTCAGTGTGCTGATTCCCAATTACAGATACGAACTTATACGCGTGATGATATTAACCTTCTTGAGAGGATTAATCTCTATGACGTCTATCTGAGTTCTCTCTCCAACCCATCTATCCCTGCGGTCACAATCAAGCTGCATAAAGCGAGCCGACCTGATGGTCGAATAGTTCTTGTAAAAACGGATCATGGCTCGCCTTCTCGACAGAAGACAACCCTCGTAAGTCTCCCGTTTTTTCGACACTCTTCGCTACTTTTTGATCGTGTCGTAGTTTGAGCGAGACATCTCTTTACGCAGAGATATCATGCGAGTTGTGGCTGAAGATTCAGGGTAACAAATGCTGATCGTTTTATTGCAGGGATCCTTCGATATTGCAGCTCATTGGAGCTGTTAGAATCACCTCCAGGATTCCGTTCGAAGTATATCACATGCCAGGCAAAAATCTCGAGAGTTTGAGCAGTTGGTTCGGATGGACGCTGTCATACATCCCCGTGGAGTTTATATATGGACTCTATGACATGGTTTGTGATGGCATATATGAGTTTGTATTGGTATTGATGCACCTGTTGGACCAGCGGACATCAGTTCTGGTATGACACACTCAGTCGCTCATATAATTATTTATAGTATTATCCATGACTAGGCATTGGCAGAGTCTCAACTGTCAGGAGAATTTGGGTTCCCTTTTTTTGGCATGGTAATGATTTCATTTTTTAAATTCAACTTCGCTGACAATCTTTAGTATGACGGCCTTTACGTTACTGTGCAGAGAGGACATGATCTACCCCAGTGGAAACTGATATATGCTGGTGAATTATCAGGTGAAGACAGAGACCCAATGGTAAGTTGCCATATATGCCGACAGCTGATCCCAGTCATGTTCATGGATCACGGTAGTCTATTCCATATACCATATTTCAAATACACAGTGCCCTTCCAGCGTCACTATTAGAAGATATCGTACACTCCTGTGGTATAAGATTAAATGTCTTAAGGAAGAGATCGAATCGAGACGATCCTGACCCCGTCACCTGGATGGGAACACTCATGCTTGGATCCTCCTCACGGACGCACCACACTGAAGACCTCGTGGACATTCTTGGATGTCGATTTGACGAAATCACGCTTCCTATGGTCGGGGCTGAAATTTTTGAGCAATGCTGGCTAGCGAAGTGTAACCATTTCATGCCATACAGTTTCAGTGCTGCCAGTCGTGAGGTCGGTTTGGGTGACATTGGCTATGTTGACGAAAATGGCAAATTTGTCGTGGTCAACATTGTTCATGACTACACGCAAGGAAAAACTGGATCACTGTCCTGGAATTATCAGCGGGATTGCTATGCCAGTGTATACCCCGAGAACAAGACCCCCGGAGAAGTTATATTTAGCCAAGCAGGTCAGACACTCGAACGGAGCATGCACATTCATTTCTACTTTTGTGTTTCTCTTGTTAACCACTCATCGTAGACTCGTCCCTTACGATATCCCCGCGATGACGTGATCACTATTGCTCTTAGTATATAATAATTTGGATAAAACACATGCGTAGAAGTGGTTGCGTGACCACGCGTGCTTCATGATCGACCATCATGGGCTCCCTATTCCCCTCCATGAACTGAAACTAGGTTAGTATATTTGTAGGGCAGAAACGAGTTTTGACCAGCAGCGTGAGATAGTGACCAGAATACAATGCCAATGTTGCATTAGGGTGACACTCGCGGACCGCCCCAGTCTTTCGGAAGATAGGTGGTCCGGCTTCCAATGGGACCCTGAACCACATCCCGGGGTGACCAATCCCACCGTGTACGTTTTTTCATACAAAGATGTTCTAAATATCCGGGAATCAGGAGTACAAGAGATTACGACCAGATTCCGTGCATCATTCGAACTCAATCCCCAATGGCTGGATGATTCCGTGTGGGTTCCCAAATATGACTGTTCCATTTCCACTGAAATGCGAGATGGCCTCGCTCTTCACTCAGAAGCGGAGTAAAAGTTTATGCAGCAACGCTATGCTCATATTCAAACAGCGGCTTCGAGATAGATTACCTACAACTTCCCATCGGTGCCGCTCGTCCCATTATCTCCGAAGTCGACGATCAATGACGTACAAGTATGACTGACTGTGCACCGCATCACTGACAGCTTTGTGAAACATATCGGAGTCTCTTCATTAACAGTCATGATAACTCCAGATTGAAATCAGAGTCGAGGAAAATAACACATTGAGTCCCTTCTCTCCAGCTATGCCCTCTCGCTAAGTCTAATCAAGGGGCAGAGTAAGGCGGTCACAAGTGGGGCGGCTTGGAGACGTGGGGCTGCCGAACATAGTGGTGCAGCAGGGTCATGAGCAGGTGTGTGAAGCGTTTGTGGGGTGTGTTGATGGTAATGGACTTCCTCAAGTATGGTTATTGTTTTTGGTGTTGCCCACCAAGCCCTACCCGCTGTGAGGTCGTCGTTACCCACCCATCCCTCAGCCCTCACATTCTCGCTGTGCCATCCTCACATCATCTTCTCCGCGTTTCAACCTGCAGTTCCACATTACTACACGTCCAGTCCCCGGTGTAAATTTCTGGCTTCAAAAAACTTACCTGGTCAAGGTTCTCCCACCGTCGTCGTTGCATCGTAGCTCCGTTGTGACTTCTTCATCTGCTCGTTCATCGAAAGCTCGATATCGCACTCGACCTCATTTTTCTTTTGCAGATTGAATTTATCTCTGCATTTTCTCCGACGTCCGATTCTATACTTGATATTTCAGTAACAGTTCTGAGAGAAATATAAGTGAGAACAGATTACATTCCGTCATAATCCTGGGATGGACAGACATACTTTCAAAGATAGCACAATTATCGTCAATCATGATCCGTACACCATTCACCATAGCTTATAACAATCTACTCGTCGATCATGCTATATCTGGATCCGTTCCTTTAAATCAGCACTGGCCGTGCTGTGCCTGATTTTATATCCCGCAAACAAGACTATATATAGAGTGGAATATTACTCACAACAAAGCTTGACTAGTTTTTATGCAAATCTCCCGGAGGTTGTCCGTGTAAAGATAACCATACGACAATATTACTCAGTGTTTGCGCGATGTCAAACCACTGAGATTTACCTATACGACAATATTACTGTAGCGTACAGGTAAGCTAGATATAATATGGGAGTCGGATAACATCTGACCTCAGTGTTTGCGCGATGTCAAACCACTGAGGGAGACTGTACATAGACTGTAACTACTTATAGTTTTTTGAAGACAATAATAAATCATATAAAAAGGAATAAAAGAATGTGTTGCACCTGCGCAAGACCTAAAACGGCCAATAATGGCCTTGCTTACTAATCGGGGGTTTTGGGCATTGCGGTTTGTATTTCCTACAGTCTGGGGTCATGCCGCACGTGAGACTCGGTAGGTGTTTGTTTTGGAACCCGAGAAGCTATGACAAAACTTTGGTGTGAACCAAGGCAAGTCAAGTTCTCCGATGAGATACAGGAGGACAACAAAATACACCTGCATAGGCTATTTTAACGGAGAACCCAATTAAGAAATTATACTCCGGAGATTCACTTAGTCTGTTATCACAAGAGTATTGCAATAAAGAATTAATGAAATCTCTTGTAGCTGTGCAAAGAGTCTTTATTGATTCTGATCCGGGTCGTTTGTCCAAAGAGAATATTTAAGGGGGGTCTTGTCAGGTATCTTGTCCGTTACGTATAGAATTAATAGTTTAAGAGTGCTAAACTATTAGTTCTAGACTGGTTTAGATTTATTTCCACTTTTCTATTTTTTAATTGATTTAGTTCTTTCTTAGTTTTTATGGATTTAGGTTATGAGGGTAACCCACCGCTTCGGTAGCAAGGTTAAAGTTTACTCTTCAGAATAAACCTAATCAACAAGTCTTTGGACTCGTTGTAGAGTGTAGCTTCTGGTCTTTGGACCAGTTACTTAAGAAGACTTCAGTCTACTTATGAGAGTGCTGCTGGCACTTGCTTAATCCTGTGGATTGATGTGTGTGAAAAATGATTGTTATTTTACACTACATAACTAGCTTCTTTTATACTAATTCTAAGCTAATTATGTAATCTCCTGATAAGGCAATACCTTCATGAAGCTTGTGGAGGTGTTCAGAAAGTATTGGAATGCTTTGGAAGCCTGAGGAGTCATTTTGTCACCATTGTATCTACTTTTACAATAAAGAAATATAATATTCCCACGACTGGTACTTTCGTGACTCGTCATGTCACGAAATATTAATATTATATAAGTCCAGGAATTTGTTATACATTGTGGACTGAGAACTTGAGCCAGAAATTTGGAGCCTTTTTCATAGGTTTGAATATTGGTTCCATAGTTGTTGTGGCTTGCAGATCCATGCATAGATAGGCGAAAATATACATATTTTTATGATCATCCCTTGGCTCAATCTTCTTGCAAATCAAGAGTTAATTACTAGAGGTATTTCACTCTTGATTGGCCTGCCAAAAATATTATTATATTTTTTTGTTGCCAAGATATGGCGGTTTTAAGTGGATATTTTTGTTGGAAGAGGTTTGGACATATGCAGACTGATTAAGCTCGAAAAAATGACTAGAAGTGATAGGGGACATCCCAATTCCTCTACAGTGTTCTCCCTGGTCTCATGAAAGTAGCTCAAACTGTTAATTTTTACTATTATCAGGTTGCCGGTCATTAGAACAGAGTTGTTCCGATTAGAGTTCCTTAGTTATGCCATAAATTAATGCTAATTGATCTTATGTTTACTGTTCTTCATGCCCTTCACCCAGTTCATACCTGTCGCACTGAGAGTGACAGAAGTTGCCCTGACAATCAGGCAAGCGTCGCCACTCGGGCAGGATCATGGATATCAGATTAAATAGACCTGAATCGCCGCAGACTCGGTAAATGGTTAGGGTTTTTCACAGATGGAACAAGATCGTAGAGAACAGATTAGATTGGACCTTCTCGACCCTCGCTGGAAGTTGACGACCACGCCAATCAGGGCTGCGGCACCGATGGAACATGATCACTCTATTAGATTCGATACGCGGCTTGGTATGGTCTGTGCCCCGATCGCATCGATCAGGGTCGATCACAGCCTCCAATCACGTGGGCGTCAGTGAATGGCAATCAATCCGGTATACCTTGGCACCTTACACCGGCCCGATATTGGGATGGCGTCTATCACATCAGGGGACCCAATTGATCAGGTATATCTTGGGAATCACACCGATCAGAGTGGCGCAAAAACTCAGATTAAGTTAGACTCGAGCGGCTACATCCGGCAATACCACAGGGACACCATATTGTGCATATTACGTCATTCCGGCACCACATGGATCATCGACTGTGATCATCAGAATGAAGGCTGGGCGACCATTTGACCACAATCACGATTATGTTCACCCTAATCGGCTTCAGAAGTTGTTGATGTGTTCACTTACATGTCCGCTATAAGGACCGAAACATGTTGACGGTCATTCCAGGGCCGCTCAGGTAAGGCTGGGCCCGTTGAGGTGAGGATTAGACCCACTGAGTGGAGGCCATCTCAGAGGTGCACAGTCAGTCACGCTTGTCCGTCATTGATCGTCGACTTCGGAGATAAAGGGACGAGCAGCACCAATCGGAAGTTGTAGGTAATGCATATGGAAGCTGCTGTTTGAATATGAGCATAGCGTTACTATGCCGAAAATTGGACCATGACTACCATGCATGTGAACCAAGAGGGAGGCCATCTCGCATTTCAGTGGAAATGGAACGGCCATTCTTGGGATATGACATGGGGTCATCCAGCCACTGCGGATTAGGGTCGAATGAGGCACTGAATCTGGTCGTAAACTCTGGTACTCATGATTCCCGCATATTTAGGGCATCTTTCTTTGAAAAAATGTACACGGCGGGATTTGTCACCCCATGATGTGCTTCGGAGTCCAATTAGAAATCGGAGTATCCATGTCCCGGCACACTGGGACCGTAGGCGAGTGTCAGCTCAATGTAATATTGGCAATGTATTCCGGTAACTATCTCACGCCATGGGTCAAAACTCGTTTCTGCACTTACAGATATACTAACCTAGTTTCAGTTCATGGGGTGGAATAGAGAGGCCATGACGGTCGATCATGAAGCGCACGTGGTCACGCAACCACTTCCACGCATGTGTTTCATCCAAATTATTGTATCATAAAGAAATAAACATGGACATTGACGCAGGAATAGCGAGAGGGATGAATCTATGATGTGTGGTTAACAAGAGAGACACACAAGCTTGGCTAAATATAGCTTCTCCAGGGGTGTTCTCGCGGTATTCACTGTCATAGTAATTACAATTCCAGGACAGTGATCCAGTTTGTCCTTGCATGTGGTCATGAACATTGTCGACGACGACAAATTGACCGTTTTTGTCAACATAGCCAATGTCAGTCAAACAAACCCCACGACTGGCAGCACTGAAACTGTATGGCATGTAATGGTAACCCTCCGCTAGCCAGCCTTGCTCAAAAAATGCAGCCCCAACCATAGGAAGCGTGATTTCGTCAAATCGACTTCCAAGAATCTCCACGAGGTCTTCAGTATGGTGCGTCCATGACGAGGAGAAAAGAATGAGCATTCTCATCCCATTGACGGGGTTAGGATCGTATCCGCGCCATGAATTTCTATAAAAAGATAATTATATACCAGGAATGTACGGTATCTTCGAATACTGGCCCTGGAAGGGTAATTGTCATTTCAAATAGAATGTTTTCAATGACTACCGTCATCCATGAGCATGACTGAGATCGTCTAGCGGAAAACATGGCAACTTACCATTGGGTGTCTGTCTTCACCTGATAATTCACCGCCATATATCAGTTTCCACTGGGGTCGATCATGTCCTCTCTGCACAGTAACACAAACCTACAATCTACTCCAGCTCAGTCACTCGCTCCTCCACCCACTTTGGGACCACAACCCATGGAGATTGATCAGACTCGAGGGAAGCCAGTGAGGGTGGTGACATGCTTCAACTGCAGAGAGCAGGGACACATAGCATGAAACTGTCCCAAACCTCGAGGTATCCAGAAGGTTAGAGCAATGATGGATGGGTGGACAAAAGAGGAGAAGAAAGAGGTGCTGGACATGTTGAAGAAAGAGGATTTTCAAGAGGGGCAGGAGTGAAAAGGAGGTCCTCCTTGCCCTGGATATCTGTAAACTACTTCACCCCACTAGCAGTTGAAGAAAGTGCAGAACCGGAACCTGAAATCGTCTCAGAACAACCCTTGAAAGTTGAGAAGGAGAAGAAAGAGAAGAGGAAGCAAGAAGAGAAGTGTAGGGTGCATTGATGCATCTCACCCCTGAGAAGACAAACTCAATATATTCTATTTTCGTATCAATTTTGGTATCATATTGTGCGCAATTTAATTCTAAAATTTTTGATATATTTCTTGTATTCTTATCCTCAAAATTGAGGAAACTATTGTGTATTTACTTGTACGCTACTTACGGGCACTTATCCACGCACGACGCGACGCGCATGGCCAGCTCCCTGGATTAGGACCGGCAGCCTGGCTCAAACCTTCGATAGGGTCAAGGGCCGGTTGCAGGGTATATGCAGGTGAAACACAACCCGTGCATGCCTCCCTCCTCAGTTGTTGACTACACTGAGGAGGTGAGTTGTATAATATAATGTACAAGCCTTTAAGGCTGATTTTCTTTTCTTTTGTAAGATAAATTAAATAGGTATATTTTCCGAATATACATATAGTTGTTGACTACACTGAGGAGATAAATTAAATAGACTGCCAAAGAAATCTTCATTCCTACTGTCATTTGCTCATAATCTCATCAGGGTTATGGGCCCCGCAGACCAAACAGAGAAAGTCCCATTGACCATGGGAAGGCTAGCTACAGATGGATCTAACTGGTCTCTGTGGAGAGCTCAACTCGTGAGTTACTTCGAGTCCAAAAATCTATTGAAACATATAGAAGGCAAAGCCGACCGACCACCAGATCCTCCAACTTTTCCCAAGGCACATGTCCTCACAGATGATGAGGAGGCCAAGGTAGAGAAGGCTGAGGAGAGACTTGAAAAGTGGCTGGCCAGAGAGGGGCTCGTCAAGACTCAAATATTGGCATCCATGTCAGAGTCACTAGCTTTAATGCTAGAAAAGAAAAAGAATGCAAAGGAGATCTGGGATACTCTGGTAACTGAAATGATGAAGAAACCAAAGATGGTTGTCACCAGCATCCAGAGACAACTCTGGAATATGAAATGTTCGGAAGATGATGATCTCAGAGAGCACCTTGATAAGGCTCAAGATCTCTATGCAAGACTCAATGACATGGGAGCTAAGATCTCTGAAGAAGAATTCCTTGATATCATATTATCCTCATTGCCACCTTCCTACAAATCAGTCATGAATGCCCTGACGACATCTCTTGAAGAAGTCGGGAAGCCGCTGGATCCGGATAATATAATCCGGGTACTTAAATCACAATATGATAGGCGCAGGACATTGTCCCTCACTCATGAGGATCAAAGTTTCGTGGGTACTGCAGATAAGAAGGCGCATATATGCACCAACTGCAAAAAGCCTGGACACACTGCCGAGATGTGTTGGGCTAAAGGCGGTGGCAGAGAAGGCCAAGGACCTAGGCAGAAGAAGAAAAGATTCAAGTTCAAAAAGATAAAAGGAAAAGGGAAAGGAAAGGCCAAAGCCAACGTAGCTGATGAAGATGAGTCTTCCGGAGG
>QLPI01004833.1:0-12311 GCA_003314275.1 Chroogomphus rutilus | reverse complement strand
TTTGGCTGGCCATTTAAGAGTAAATTACTCAGGGTAATTAACTCTTAAATATCAAACCCTGTCAAGCTTTGGTACTGCCAAGGATGCTGGCAGGGAGTGGCCAAGTCCTGCAGGCTGAAAGTAGTGGCTTTAGCTTCAATGTACTCATGCATTGCACCCTACTTTCCATGTGTGCCACCAATTTGGAACAGAAGGGATACTCAGAGAGTGCCAAAGATGTTGGCCCAAGTAGAGGACTTAACAGAGTAATGGAAGGTAAAGGGGCCTAAGCCTAGTCGATACCCAGAATGAGGAAGTATGTACATGCATGTCCTACTTTATATAGGTTAGGAAGCAACATGTGGAGTAAGGAATGTGAGATAATAAGGTATGCAGAGCATGTGGGGGTATTGTCCACAATGAGCAAAAACAGAATGGAGGAATGTAAACAGGGATAGAACAATGAAAATAGAATAATAGGAATGTAGCCATGGATAGGACAATGGGGAGTGCCTGACTATAAACAATAGGTCATGGCCAAGGATAAAACAATGGTCAGATGTCCTAAGGTAAGATGGGTCGAGGAGTAAGGAGCAGATGGGGTGGGATTAATGGATGGTGAATGAGGCAAAGTGGATGAGAGATGGGGATGAGGAATGTGGATGGTGGATGTGCTGAGCCAAGACTGAGGTACTGAGTTATTACAATGTGAAGGAATAACATAATCATAATAAAACATAATATCTCCCAAAGATAAACAATGGTGAGGTTCAGAGTAGGGTATGGCTTCAACTTGTATGTTGCATCCACCAGATTGCACTGGTCTCTAATTTTGGAATAGTGAGACAGAAAGAATTAGCTTAGTTAAAATCAAAGTCGATTATCTGACTGAGGACTGAACTACTAAATGTACAAGATCTTTATACTACTTTCAAATCTACTAGGAGTTGACTAGATTCCTATAATAGATAAGAAAGCCAAGGATCGTGAAAAGCGAGAACAGAAATACTATGTCCCAATCTTGATCTCCTGCATGACATTGAGGGGTGACATGTCACCCTGATTCCCAACGGAGTTACCCTAAGGAACATAATAGCAGATCGGATATAAGAGACAGAACGGAATTGTGAATAAATGAAAGTGGAGTGGAATGTAAATAGAAGGATATTAAACATAAATGAAGACAGAATGGAATTGCAAGCATATGGAGTTTGATGTAAATGAGTGGAGTGAATTGACAAAAGCATGTGATGCCAAGACAGATACACAAGGTGCATATAGTCCATGGGCTGAGAGTATAATAGTTGAATAGGCAAGTGAAGGCAGAGTTGGGCTGAGCAGGCTGAAATGAATAGTCGGGTATGCTGACATACAGTTCCTAACAGTATCCCCCCCTTACGGCTGAGTCCCATGAGGCTGTGGAAATGAAGTCCTAGAATGGTGGCCCTGTTAGAGTTCAGGAATGCAAAAGCATATAAGAGTGGCCGTGAGGGAGTTTGGGGGGTAACCATCATTGACATCGAAATGGACGACTCATATATCAATCCCTCATATATCTACAAGCTCATGGGCATGTACAGCTTGCCCATCATGTCTTATCTCAACAACCCTCGTCCCATTGATATTCCTACCTGTAAGGGATCCCTTAAAAAGAATAAGGGTAGATAACAAAGCACAAAAACATTAGAAAAGACTAAAGTACAAAAAAAGAAGAGCCTCTTAATGTACTATTAATGTTTTTTCAATTAGCAGTTGTTTTGCTAATTAATCAGTCTGGATATGTTCAAATATTCCCTATTAGACTTTTCTCCAATCTTCTAGTGGTTCACAATAATCATTAATCCTTTAATAATCCTTAATGCAACTTCTATTGTTCACCACCGAAGATTTGGCCTGAAATTCAAACTCCGCTTTCCAAAACGTCGGGCTCTAGCCAGATTCAAGCCCAGAGCCAGGTTGCCGGTTTCTCCATAGAAACACACAAATATTAGCCTGAGACACTCCCTGTCTCATACAAATATTATGGTGAGACACCAGGCTGTGCCTAAACTGCCTCTTCCCTTAATCACATGCTCAAAACCGGTCTAAATCCCCCTTTTTATTGTTAAATAAGGAGATTACTAGGAACAAGCTAAGTAAAGTCTCAGAAAATGACTTACTATTGGAACTCCTATTTTAGAAATGACTCATACCAGTCATGTGACCTCATGAATGACTCATTATGTCTCAGATGGCATGAGTCACTGGATTCTGATTGGACAAGGATGGTTTTAAGGTTATAAACTAGAGATCAGGATGCACCCTGAATTCTGAGACAAGGTGCATGTGATTCTTTGACATGACTCACTCCCAGGAACTGTGATCCTATTGGCTTGTACTATAAATAGTTAGGAGATACTTTAGCTTACTAATCGTCCTGTAAATTAGTATAAAAGGAGGCCTTCCTGCCCCCCTTTGAAGCAATAAAATCAATCATCTCCTTCCACTTGTCAGTGTGACATTGTGAGTACTCTTAGTCAGCTGTTGATAGTCCAGCTCCTAGGTTTACATAATAGTATTAGTACTGTTGATAGTCCAGTATTAGTATTATCTTTCTCATATATTAGTATCGTTAATAGTCCGGTATTAGTATTAGATTCAGCATAAGTAGTTGATAGTCCTGCTTAGTAAAACTGATTCTACAGAGTGAGATTGTTCGGTTGATAGTCCAGTTCAATTGCATCTCTACCTCTGAGGGTTTCTAGTCGGTTTCTGATTAAAGACTCTTTTGTCTCTTGAGATTACTTCACTGTAATTTCTGTCTCGGCCTCCCCTCATTTTAGAGTGCATTGACTGGATTATCCGTTCAGTCCACTTACTTCCTCTTTCCTCTAAGTGCATTCCCTTTCATTGGAATATCTCTGGACCCCTAAGTGTCCTGAACCTACAGACTTTGATAGTCTCATTCATTGCTGCTAAAAAACGCATCACTTATTCGTCGTATTAGCTTGCTAGAGTTATTATACAGTTTGTGACCAAAGTACAAATATTAAATTATTTCTGGAGTTGTGCTGCAGCAGGGTTTGAAACTCTTCTTCGTCTCGCTTCACTACACACAGTGCTTGACTAAAGTGTTGTATCTTTAACACCAAGGTCTTGTCCAGGTTCCAAAACATTGGTGGACACTCTGGGAATCACTTAGCAGTGTGTAGAGTGTAGAATCCTTTTACAATTGCTGAGTTAACCACTCCATCTATTACCAAATCTCTTCTTAACCTAGTATCCTCCTCCTTACAAACTTCTTCTTCTGAAGAACTTACAAAGGAAGGGTATTATCCTTACTCTTGTCTTAACTCTCCTCCATCTCCTCCTTCTTACCTTGTACCTCAACCCACACCTACTCATTCAACACCTCGATTTGAAATTTATCGTCCTCGTAATCCAGATCCACTTGGCAAATACAAATTGATGTCGTCGACTAGTGTTTACCAGGAGCCACATGCTACCAGTGTGCCAACCACCCCTGCTAATATTTCCAATTACCTAATGGGAGACCTTGCTACATCGTCACCCTTGTATGTTGAAAATAGTAGGATGGAGGCTTCACTTGCGCATGAGACTGATTCAGTCTCAGAGCTGCCTATTCAATCGACTTTTGATGAGCCCCTAGTAATAGGACCTCTTCAGAATGTCTATCTTGTCCCACAGAAGTCCCCTAAAGACTTCAAAACTGCGGGTAGACAGAAGGAAGTTAAGGCTAATAGCTTACTTTCTCTGAGAAGAGATGCACTGCTTAGCATTGCAGAGACATATCTTGATCGTACAAATGTGCCAGCATTTAGATCATTGTCTCGCTTTGCAGATGGTCACTTCAAGGAAGAATTGGCTATACTTGACTCAGTATTACTTGCTGTGCCAGGGCAAGTTGCTGATAGCAGTGAAATTGGCTATTACATTGAGCCATACAAGTATCAGATGTTGCAAGAAGCATTATCCCATCTTGCTGTAGACCGTAAAGAAATGCTGCAACAAATGTCTCCTGCTATTCCACATTTGCCTTTAGAGTGGTCTACAGACTCTTTGTGGAGAGCTAAAGACCTAGAAATCATTTGTGTCACCTTGCAAGGGGATGTAGAAAACTTCCTAGCATTCCATTGGGATGTAGTTGCTAAAGCAAAAGGCACTTGGAAACCTGCTAAAGAAGATTTATCTTCAATAGCTTTCCCAGATCCATCAGAAATGATGTCTGACCCTGAAGTTTTTTGTATGCACTACATTGCTGCCCATAAAATCTTAGAAAGAAAGTTGGCTGCAGACTTGCGCTTTATAGAAGCCAAAGTTCAAACTCTTTCTGAGTCTCATGCTTCAGAGCATGATTCACCTTCACAATTATCTACAATTATGAAGGAGGCTCCAGAACCAGTTTCCACTTACACTTCCAAGGAGGTTTCCAAACTTCCTAAGAGTGACTTGGAATATAATTATCCTATCTCTCACGATCAGGTTAAAAGAAGACAATCTACAGTCTACAATCGTAGACCTAGACCTTCATTGGTTTCTAATTCCCCTTACAATCAGAATCCCACTAAGCTACTGGGTCTGATGGTTTGGAAGAATTGTTCCAAGCACCCGGTCATGCTAGAAGGAAAACCATCTTCAGCATCCCTGAAACTGTGGAAGTTCCTGACAGGACTTATGGAGTTTCTGGAGGGGCCCCACCTCCTGGAGGTGATCCCCCTGATGATGATGATGACTCTACAAATCCATCACCCACTCCTTACCAACCTAGACCTTCTAATTTCCCTCCTGGGAGAAGAAGTAATCTACCTGGTAGACCTAGAGGTTCAGGTCCTCCTGATTCTGGTCCTCCAGACTCTGGTCCTCCAGATGGTGGTAGTGGAAATGTTGGTGGCTGTACTCCAGACAGGGGGGATGGTCATAAAAATGGAAAATTGGCAATTGATCATAATGTCAATTCAAGCAAGCTTGAAGCTTACTTTGACAACAAATTGTGTCCTGATCTTGTCCCTGAATGGGATGGCAATCCTGATACATTGGCACAATGGATTCTCAAAGTGAATCACTTAGCTCAACGCTCTGCCACAGTCTTTAAACAATTGGGTGAAATTATCCCATTAAGACTTAGGAAGGGAGCTGAGAGATGGTTCTTTTCTTTGCCATTGTCTTATCGTGAAGAAGCCTCTCAAGATTGGAAATCAATCAGAGATGTAATTGGGGCTTATTACATGAATAGAGCCTGGTTGGATAGACAGAAAGCAAGAGCAAATTGTGCCACTTTCAGAGAGTCTGGTCATTCTAATGAATCTCCTAGCAAGTATTATGTTAGAAAGGCAGAGTTGCTGAGACTTGTCAGTAAACTGTCTGATTCAGAACTTATTATGGAAGTCATGAATGGAGTACCATCTTATTGGCATACTGTCATAGGTGCCCATAGGTGTTCTGATGCTGTTGAGTTCCAATCTGCTATCAAATACCATGAGGAGTCTTTGTCTCATCCTCCTTTCACTTCTGGTGATAACATGGAGAGATGTCTGAGGAATTTGGAAAATGCCTTACAGTCCAAATCTAGATTTGAATCTAAAGGATCTTTTAGAGACCCTAGATCTCATCTGGTTGGATGGTCATCCAAGCTTGGTTCTCCTAAGTTCCCTAAGGATGATTCCAATGTGTCTAAAAGACCTACTCCTGAGTCTAAAGGAGCTAGACCCTGCAAACATTGTGAAAGCAGTAAGCACTGGGATAATGAGTGCAAACATGCTAAGTCAGGATCTCATCCTGCCCACTCTTGTTTTGCTGCTCCTTCAATTGAAGAAGCTAATGCAGATGTTTCTTATGAGGATATGTATTATGAAGCTCTTCATGAATCCGATGAGGATTTAGACCTGGAACTGGCTCATGTTAGCTCTGTGACTTCAACTGAAGAAGAATCTGAACCTGCTCAGGAAGATTCTCCAGAACCTCTTCAGGCCCCTGAAGCACATTGTCAGTTTGCCAAACCAGCCATGAGTCTTCTAGAAAGCATGTCTAGACTGGGGGGATCCAAGAACTCAGATGGTCAAACGTCATCTAATTCTGCTCTGGCTGAGTTTCAACAAAAAACTCGCCAAGAAAAGAGAAGATTGATGCATGACTCCAAATATGTTGCTACTTTCTTAAGATCTTCTAAACTCACTAGTTGGGCACCTAATTCCTTGATTAAACTCAAGAGACTTATGTCCAGGCCTGTGGGTTGTGCATTCTTGGGATCTTCTGCAACAACTGCAAATGTTTGGATGGGAGAATATGGAAAGAATCCACAAGTTCTTGTAGCAGATTCTGGATCAGACATCTCCTTAATCTCACAAAAAGCACTTAGTGCTATGAATAATCCTCCTAGGATTAAGACTGGCCAGAAGATTAACTTGGTACAAGTTACTGGCACTTCAAAAGTTGCGGGATATGTCACTATGCCCTTATACTTTGACATAGACTTGGGCCCAGTCCATATTGAGATTGAAGCCTATGTTGTTAAAGGCATGACCACACCAATCATCTTAGGGAATGACTTTGCAGATCAATATTCAATTTCTCTCATCAGAGAAGGACCTGATCAATATCTAATGTTCAGGAACTCTGGTAGAAAAACCAGAATTGAAAACTCAGTCAGTACTCCTTTGCAGGATGACAATGGACATGCGTTCAAAGTCAGGGTGCTTCCTGAACTAGCTTCTTTGACCTCTAAGTTTCAAGCACATAGATGTCTTAAGAAGTCTAGAAAGAAGCAAAGAGCTAAAATTGCTAATCCTAGCATGAGAGCTCTTTACCCAGTGATGATTCCACCTGAATCTGCCTCTCTCATTCCAGTATCCATCCATTTTCCTGGAAACAGTAATGAAGTATTTGTTGAAAAGATACTCCACTCTAACAGAGGTCCAGAAGATTTTTATGGGATTACCAACTCCTTGGTGTCTCGTGATAATCCAAGGCTTCATGTGTGTAACTTTTCCAAACAACCCATTATTATCCATCAGGGACAGTTATTGGGCCATGCTAGAAATCCTTCTAATTGGCTTGATAGACCTGATAAAATGGGCAAGGAGCAACTTGACTCATGCAATGCATATGCTACTCTTATTAGAGTACTTGCTCAACAAAATATGGAGGCTAGCAATACACCTGCATCAGTTGCTTCAGAAAGTGAGGGAGAAACAGTTCAAGGGGGTCCCAAAGCTCAAGAACTCCCTGAGGAAGATATTCCTGAGTCCAAGCTGTTAGAAGAACTTGATTTCTCCCCTGAGATCAGTGAATCTAATAGAAAAGCACTCCAGGAGGTTGTCCTTTCTCATAAAAAAGCATTTGGTCTAGATGGCAGACTTGGGAATTATAATGCAAAGGTTGAAATTAACTTGAGACCTGGAACTAAGGAAATTTCACTTCCACCTTATAATGCTTCCCCTGCCAAGAGAGAAATCATTGACAAACAAATGGATACTTGGCTCAGTATTGGCGTGATTGAACCATCCAAAAGCCAATGGGGTTTCCCTGCACTTATAGCTTATCGTAATGGAAAACCTAGAATGTGCATAGATTACAGGAAACTCAATGAGGTCGTTGTGCCTGATGAATTCCCTCTGCCCAGACAAGATGCCATTTTGCAGGCTCTTACAGGGTCATGTTGGCTTTCTACCTTGGATGCATTAGCTGGATTTACTCAGCTCATCATGTCAGATGATGCTAAGGAAAAAACCGCCTTCAGGACTCATAGAGGACTATATCAATTCAGACGTATGCCTTTTGGCTACAGAAATGGTCCTGCTATATTCCAAAGAGTCATGCAAGGAGTGTTAGCTCCATTTCTGTGGATCTTTGCTCTAGTCTACATTGATGACATAGTCATATATTCCAAGACATTCAAAGAACACTTGAATCACTTAGATAAAGTGTTTAATGCCGTTGAACAGTCAGGAATTACTTTGGCACTATCAAAATGTCATCTGGCCTATCAGTCTCTTTTGCTGTTAGGACAAAAAGTGTCTAGACTTGGTCTATCCACACACAAGGAAAAGGTTGATGCTATACTCAACTTATCTGAGTCCAAAAATGTTCATGAACTACAAACATTCCTAGGAATGATGGTGTACTTCTCATCATATATGCCATTTTATGCCTGGATTGTAGCTCCCTTATTTGAGTTGTTGAAAAAGAATTCAACTTGGGAGTGGGGAAGTTCACAAAAGGAAGCATTTGAATTGGCTAAAACAGCACTAGTCAGTGCACCAGTCAGAGCCTATGCTATCCCTGGACTTGGATATAGAGTGTACTCAGATGCTTGTGATGTTGGCATTGCTGCCATATTACAGCAAATACAACCTATTAAAATCCGAGACCTCAAGGGTACCAAAGCTTATGACAAGCTTAAGGCTGCTTTTGAGAGTGGAAATCCTATTCCTCAAATGGTTATTTCAGTCTCTAAGGATGAAACTATCCATGAACCTGGAGATTGGAATAAGGATTTTGAGAATACTACAGTTCTCGTAGAAAGAGTAATTGCTTATTGGTCTCGAACCTTGAAGCCAGCAGAACGTAATTACTCTCCTACTGAAAGAGAGACCCTTGCATTAAGGGATGGCTTGATAAAATTTCAACCCTATATTGAAGGGGAGAAGATTATTGCCATCACTGATCATGCTGCTCTTATTTGGAGTAAAACCTTCCAGAACATTAATCGGAGGTTATTAACTTGGGGAACTGTCTTTGCAGCCTACCCTGATTTAAAAATTGTCCATAGAGCGGGAAGAGTTCATTCCAATGTGGATCCAATCTCCAGGCTTAGACGTAACATACCTTTCCAGGATGGACCACTTTTGGATAACTCCATACCTACCATCATGGATTCTGAACAAGATTCCTTGACGGAACTTTACTCTGATATTTCTCCTCATTTTGAAGCCAGAACTTTGCAATTGATGGCTGATTATGAAGAAGAGAACTTGAGAGTATTGCCAAAAACCTATTCAACTTCTGTTGAAACTGATTCTGACTTGGGAGATTCCTTGACTGTGCCATTCACCACTGCCAGGAATTATAATTTAGTCATCAGTCTTTCTCCAGAAGAAACTCAAGGGTTTGCTAAAGCCTATTCAAAAGACCCATACTTCGGTAGAGTTATTAAAGAATTGAGGCAAGAATCCAATTGGGTTACACCCAAGCAACCTCTATTCTTTGAGGATGACAATGGCCTCCTCTACTTTGAAGATTGGAATGGCAATCACAGACTATGTGTTCCCTCCAGTGAACAAGCCAAATTACTCAGTGAAGTTCATGATGAAATCATTGAGGGTGCTCACTGTGGATACCATAGAACTTATAACAAATTAGCTTCTACTTATTATTGGCCCAAAATGAGTAGAGATGTCAAGAAATTTGTTGTAAGCTGTGACATTTGTCAAAAAGCAAAACCTAGGAAGCATGCTCCCATTGGTTTGCTACAGCCTTTGCCTATCCCAGGCAGGCCTTTTGAAACAGTGACAATGGATTTCATAACTGAACTTCCTCAGAGTAATGGTTATGATACCATCTTAGTTATTGTGGATAAGCTTACCAAGTATGCAACCTTTATTCCCACCAATAACACTGTAGATGAAGAAGGAACTGCACAGTTATTCTTTAAGAATATTGTCACACATTATGGACTTCCTAGACAGGTCATTTCTGACAGGGATTCCCGGTGGACAAGCAGTTTTTGGAAGGAATTGTGCAAGCAGATGAATATTCAAGGTAGTCTCACCACTGCCTATCATCCTCAAGCAGATGGACAGACAGAGATTATGAACCAGATATTGGAGACAGCAATAAGGTCATATGTCAATCCAGCTCGTAATAATTGGTCCAATCTATTACACCCCCTGGCTTTTTCATATAACAACACTCCACATTCATCCACATCATTTTCACCTTCATTTCTACTCTATGGATTTCATCCTCTGTCTCCCAATGGATTTTTACATCAATCCAAAGACAGGGTTGTTAGACCAGACATGAGTGCAGAACTTTTTAATCACCTGGAGAATTCTCAACACATTTCTGAAAGTGACAAGGCTTCAGAATTTACAGAAGAATTTCAGACTTATAGGAATCAGGCCCAACAGTCTTTACAATTTGCCCAAGTTGCTCAACAAAAAATATATAATAAAAACAGAACTATTTTTGAATTTGAAGTGGGAGATAAAGTATTAATTAACCCTCATTCTTTAAATCTGTTAAAATCTCAGAAAGGTGTAGGGAAAAAATTACAAATGAAGTATGATGGCCCATTTGAAATACTACAGAAATTTAGTCCTACCACTTATCGACTTAGGATGCCTCAATCTTATGGCATTCACCCTGTTTTGAATGTCACCCACATGGAACCATACCACGTTCCAGATACGGCGTTCGGCGAGTGCCCAAAACAATTGCTTGCCCACGCTGACTTCAATGCGCTTCCAGAATTTGAGGTCAAAAGGATAACCCACGACCGCTGGAGGAAAACGCGTAACAGTCGACGCATTCACGAATTCCTCGTACGGTTCACCGGATACGATGAGTGGCTCATACGGCGGCAGTTAAAGAACGCCCCCGATGTCCTTCAAGACTGGGACAAGACCGGTCGCCGATCGGCTTAATCTGCCCATGAGGACTGGTCATGTAGCTACCGCTTTCACCCTTATCTAAGTCATTATGTCTCACTCCAGTCTCTCTTGCCCTAAAAATCCTCTTAAAAATACCAAAAAAATTGCATTGCCCCTCCTCGGATTCTCTGCCTATCTGTTCACTATGGCGCTCTATCTTCCCATATCCCATCTCGACTTCTATCTTATCAAACACGGAATCCACACTGTCCAAGGGCCTGTCCATGCCACAGCCGCCCCTTTCCAACACTCATCCAATTTTGATTATTACAGACCTTGCACTACCGATTTCAAACCACTTCAACCTCCTCTCAGCCAATATGTTGTCCTTCATGCAGACCTGGCCTCCTGTTTTTGGGAGAGCTTAAAAATGAAAACCAGATACATTTATTCAGCTGCGCATGGATGGGATGTTAAGATCGCGTATCCGGCGCTTAGCTAGTGTCCTGGGATTGTCTCCGAGGAATTCCAACATCCTCCGGAGTTCCGTATATTCCGGGGTATTGGGGTTACGGAGGTCGGTTCGGATGGAGGGATAGAAGGGTAAGAGTGCACAGGGTTTTGGACTGTTCGCGGTTTAGGTAGATCGACTATTCGTTCGAGTGGTGCAATGTCGCAGGGACTGGCTTCAACTTATGTGTTGCGCCCTCCTCGATCGTCTGTCCCTAATTTCGGAAAGTCGGAGAGTTACCGGAACTGAATCGGAACTATGATGCAGAACTAATTCGATATTTGTACTGGCAAATAGTCCAGTCGACTAGTGGTTTATATACATGTGTGTCCTTGTACTATCTAAAGACAAGGGGACGGGAAAAATACAAGGGTCTAAATGGGGGGTGAAAACAAGGGGCAAGGTACGTGTTAGTTTAAGGTTGTCTAAGTGCAGAACCTTGTTTTCCAAAGTTGTGGAAAATGTCGAGGTCAGATGCCATGGTTTTCTGGTCGGGTTCGGAAGGTGTTTCGGAGAGTGGAGAGTGGTCTGAGTTGGTTCATAACATGGGACGGAGAGACCGCTCAGGAGCCAATCCCTAGTTACGTTCTGGCAGACAAACTCGAGGAAATCAAGATGGTTGCTCCTCCCATTCCCTCTCGCGACCAACTCCTCTCTAATTTCTTACTCCTCCCTGACTCTCAGAACCTTCTTATGGAGCGCATCGACTTGTGGCAAGAAAACTCTCGTCGTCTCGCTGCGTGGATCGCTCAGGCCAGGGTCAACTGCCTCCAGTACCCTGTCAATACCTGGCATTGGCCGGACATCACTCCTGATCCTCCTCTCTCTCCTCTCTCTTCTAATCCTAATCACACCTCTGGTGAAACGGAATCTTCTTCATGTGGTGGATCTCCTGTTCCATCCTCTTCTCCCCTCGACTCTATTAAGGCCTTACCTGAGCCGCCTGAGACTCAGGCCCACTCTCTGTTCACATCCACTGGGACATCCTCCATGAAACGTGCTCGGGACAGATCCCCTTCGGACAAAAACCGTGATGGAGGTGAGGCGAACAAAAAACAAGTCGTGCAGTGGAAACCTACTCAAGCTCAACTCACAGAACAGGTGGAAACTCTTGCGCGCGGTGAAGTTGAGTCATTCCACTTGTCTCTTCAAAACATTTTGTCTCTCTCTGAGAGGGTGCATTTGGCCAACATTTTGGTGTCTTGTGCGCTCTAAAAAAGTTTAGCAAATAT
>QLPI01004823.1:0-14927 GCA_003314275.1 Chroogomphus rutilus | reverse complement strand
CAGTGGTTCAAAAAGGCCTCGGTTGGTGATGAAGGCCGCTTTGTGTTCATCTCCTTCCTTGAATCGGACATTATTGTATCCCCATCTAATGTCCAGCTTAGTGAAGATGCGTGCATGGCGTAGTTTGTGGATCACTTCAGAAATCAGTGGCAGTGGATAGCGGTTCTTGATTGTCATTGCATTCAGCCGTCGGTAGTCCTGCACTGGCCTCAAGCTGCCATCTTTCTTTTTGATGAAGAAGAATGGTGATGCAATAGGAGACTTGGATGGTCAGATCTTCCCTGACTTCAGGTTTTCTTCCAAAAACTTGTCTAGCTGCTTCTGTTCCTCTAGACTGAGTGGGTACACCTTGCTTGAGAATGGTTCAGCCCCTGGCTTTAGTTCGATTGCATGATCCCACTGCCGTCATTCAGGAAGGTTATCGTCAAACCCCTCCTTTGTGAAGACCCCTCTAAACTCTTCCAGGTAGTGTGCTGGCACCATTTGTTCCACCGTCTTCTTCTTCTTCTCCTTCTGTGCCTCCTCTGCCAGCTTCTGTGAGTGTGTCCTGGCTACACGCCCTTCCTCCTCCTCTGCATATATCCGGGTCACAAATATATGGTCTCCCTCCTCTAGTTCTTCCTCCTCTTCTTCTAGATCATCCTCCTCTACACCTGCTTTTGACATTCCACATTCCAAAGGACATTGGTCAAATGTCATCTCTCCTGTCTTCCAGTTGACACTTGGGTTATGCTTCTGAAGCCAGTTGAAGCCAACAATGAGGTCTGTCTTTCTGGTATTGGTGACTGCAAAAGGGAAGACCTCCGAGTGGTTCTTTATCCTGACTCTGAGGGTTACTGTATGGGTTATAGGTCCTCCTTCATTGTGGGTTCCATCTACATTGTAGACGGGCAGTGGTCTTGGGAGTCTTTCCATTGGCAAACACTTGGCTTTTGCAAAGCCTTCATCAATGTACCACCCTGTTGCCCCACAGTCTAGGAGTGCTTCAATTGTGAATCCCCTTTTGTCTGTCAGTGTTTCAACAGTGGTGGGTATCATCACCGAAGATTGGTTGATTCGTCTGATCCACTGTTTCCTTCCCCTAAGCTCCTTGACCACTTCTATGCCCTCCTCTGTTCTCATCTCTCGTATGGCTTCCACTACTTCTGATGTCACTTCTCCTTTCCTTCCGCTGTGTGTCCACTGTCTCAACACTTCCTGCCCTGACTTGTTGTCTTGGTGTATCCTCCACAACACCCACTCTGTCGTTCCTTCTTTGGGTTTCTCCACCTCTTCTGCCACCACCACCTTCTCTTCTCGCTTCCTCTTCTCTTTCTTCTCCTTCTCGACTTTCAAGGGTTGTTCTGGGACGGTTTCAGGTTCCGGTTCTGCACTTTCTTCAACTGCTAGTGGGGTAAAGTAGTTTACAGATATCCAGGGCGAGGAGGACATCCTTTTCACTCCTGCCCCTCCTGAAAATCCTCCTTCTTCAACATGTCCAGCACCTCCCTTTTCTCCTCTTTTGTCCACCCATCCATCGTTGCTCTGACCTTCTGGATACCTCGAGGTTTGGGACAGTTTCGTACTATGTGTCCCTGCTCTCTGCAGTTGAAGCATGTCACCACCCTCACTGGCTTCCCTCGAGCCTGATCAATCTCCATGGGTTGTGGTCCCAAAGTAGGTGGGGGAGCGAGTGACTGAGCTGGAGTAGATTGTGGATTTCTTGGAGTCTGCCATGTCCTTGGTCCTATAGTCCCCCTCTTTGTCCCTTGGTATTCACGCAACTGGCTGTCAAAACGGAGGGCATATGACTTCCACTTGTCATACGTTGTTGGAATGGTCTCCAGTGTGTAAATCCGCTCCACCACCTGTGGGGACAGGTTCCTTTTGAGCAAGGCAACATATCCTTCATCATTATACCCCGCCTGTGACCTATGTTCCTCAAACTCCACAAAGAACTCTGTTGCTCGCCTTCCTCCTTGTCTCAGCTGCTCTAGCTTTCGTTGAGCCATTTCTTTCTTGTTTGGGTCATGGAATGTTATCAGCAGCTCAGTATGGAATTCCTCCTAACTCTGGTAGCTGCATGTTCCTGCTCCCAGTTCCCCTGTGATATGACTTGCCCACTGAGCTGCAACCTTCACTTTCATATAGGACAAGGCAAAGCGGATCTTTCGCATATGGTCCACTTTGAAATAAGATGCATCGTCCTCGAAGTTCAGGTAGAGCTCGCGCAGGAAGATATCAATCTTCTCTGATGAGCCGTCAAATGGTTCTGGTCTTCCAATTTTGCCAGCTGATGGGATAGAGGAGGTGGTTGTAGATGTCAGCTGGGGTGTTTGGGCTTGTAGTGATGCTAGATGTTGGTTAAGGTGGTGTGTCTGGTTGTTCACCATTGCAGTCAGGTCTGCATTGTTTTGCTGCAGGCCTGCGAGAATTTGTTGTAGGAGATCAACATCCATGATAGGGTGTTGTAGGGATATAATAGTCTTGAGCTAATGTCAGCAACAACAAGAGCTTCAATACTTGGGAGCGGAAGAGGGATTTGAGCAATGATCCTTGTCGGTGTATTGACCAGCTCAAGACTGAGCTTTAACTAATTACCTAAGAACTGTACATATGGTCTAGTGGAGTAGCGGAGTCCAATAACAAGCAATAGATAGAGGAGTAGAGAAACCATGACAGTTACTTGGTTGGCACTGCCGAACTACCCGGCCTCAGTACGTGCACTTGACAGAAGTCACCATCCTGTTGGTTTCAAGGATGGGGGAAGATAGATGCCAGTTGCTAGAAAGCAGAAAACTCGGGATCTGCAAGTGTGATAGAGGGGGAGCAAGGGGCAAGGTAGGAGCACTGGACCGCTGTTCCTGGGTCTATCTATGGAAAAAGATGAACATGAGTGAGAGTTGTCATTTACAAAGCAGTCACAATATACCCTTGGGAGAACCGTATTTGAAAATGAAGATGCATTGGCGGGAGAAGGATAATGTGCACTGGGCAAAGAGCCAGTGATCACTTTGGGTTGGTAAGATCGACTGTCACTGCACTCATGGCCGTAAAGGGGTTGAACTTGGCCTGTTATTTCTGAGTGGACATCATCTGTCAAGTGTTCAGAGGAATTGGATTGTCCTTTGTGTTGCTTTATCTGGCATTGCTGCAATCATCATTGGAGGAAGGACAGCCCACAACATGTTCAGACTTCCCATTCAGATCAATGAGGGTACCCTTTGTAATATCAAAAAGAGTACAGATAGGGCCCAGTTTCTTAAAGAGATAAGTCTCATCATTTGGGATGAGGTTCCCATGCAGCATCACCATGCAATTGAAGCAGTAGACAAGACTTTCAGGGATATCCTAGAACAACCCAACCTTCCTTTTGGTGGCACTACTGTTGCATGGGGAGGGGATTTCCAGCAGACCTTGCCTGTGGTTCCTAAGGGCAATAAGGAGGAGATGTGGGTGCATGCATTCAAAGATCCAAACTCTGGCATCCTGTCAAGGTCCTTCATCTCACTGAAAATATGTGTGTTGATTGTAATGATCCTCAAAGTACTCGGTTTGCCCAAAGGCTTTCTGATGTTGGTCAGTTTCCATGACAATAAACAAGTCACAAGGACAATCTCTAGGAACAGTGGGAATAGACTTACGGTACCCTGTGTTTTCACATGGACAATTTTATGTGGGGGTATCAAAGGGTACAAAGTGAGGAAGAGTACATGTTTTGTTACTGGAGGGAAGGAAGACAAGTAATATTATATATAGAGAAGTGTTACTCAAGGACAATTCATAGATAGTAATAGATAGAGATGTGTTGAACATAGGATTGGAAAATTGTATTTTTTGGCTGGGCTCTGGTTGGGTTTAGGCTGGGCCTTGGGTGTCTTGGGTGTCTTGGCTGGGCCTCAGGTGTCTTGGCTGGGCCTCGGGTGTCTCAGTTGGGCTTTGGCTAGGCTCTGCTAGGGTTTTGGCTGGACTCTTCTGCTGGGCTGGGCTGTTGGGGAATGGGGAATTCTCCAATAGATATGAAGGGCCATCAAACCAGGATCAGTATAATGGATTCCAAACCTCTCTCACTCAGAAAATAATCCAACAAATCAGTCTTAAATTGACTACCAAAAAAAAAAAAATTTTGGCTAGCCATTTAAGAGTGAATTACTCAAAGTGATTAACTCTTAAACTATCAAGGAAATCCTCCAAAAACACTTATATTTTTCGCTTATTTCTATTTGGACCCACAAGGACCCACAGCCAGGTGCCAAACACTTATACATGGAAAATGGCACCAAACTGCTGGCTCAAGCTCTCAAGACTAAATTGTACAACAAATTCCTGGGCTTATGTAATAACTATTACACATTAGGTCAACCCAGAAGCTCGGCTCACTTACTATTAATATTTCGTGACTTGACCAGTCATGAGACTACCAGCTGTGGGAATATGACTCATTAGTGACTACAGGGTGACTCTGTCAAGCCCCCGATACCAAGCTCCGGTTCACTCGGTAGTACCGACCAAACAACCCTTGCCTTTTAGTCCCACACATCAGTGACAAGTCATCCCTCGCTAGTACATGGTCTCGGTCCGGTACATTCGGCTCATCGTTTGGTTCACTTTCCTCATCCTGTCCCCTCTATCCTTTGTCATTCTTTCATTCCCCTTCTTTCCCTGTAACCGACCCCCTTTGGGACATTTATTACTCGCCTATTATTCGGTCATGGCCCTATTGTTTTATGATCGGCCACTCCCATTGTTCTATTCTCACTCACTCTTTTGTCCTCGGCCATACTTCATTGTTCTATTGTTGTCCACATTCCTTGTTCTATTCTTGATCATTGTGGACAATACCTCCACATGATTCTTCATACCTTATTGTTCTCCATTCCTTGTGCCACTCTGTTCCACATCTCACTTATTAGCCTATATAAGTAGCCAATGTATGTAGATGGTTCTTCGTTCTGGAAATCAACTAGGTTTACGCCTTCTTGTCCTCCCTCACCCTGTCCCAAGTCCTTTACCTGGGCCGACACTCTCGGCACTCTCCCAGGTATCCCTCTGTCCCAAATCGGTGGCACGCATGGGAAGTAGGGCGCAATGCACGAGCATGTTGAAGCCATGCCACTACTTCTAGCCTGCAGGACTTGGCCTTTATCCGTCCGACCCCTTTGGCTTTCCCGAAGCCTGTCAGTATGTCCGAGGCCTGACAGACTCATTCGTACCTATAGGGTGACTCGTAACTGCCACAGGCTTCTAGGACCTTCCATTCCTTTCCACACCCTTCTACTAATTTCAGGAATGTCTTGCCTTATTGGGGAGTTACATAATCAGCTTAGAATTAGTATATATAGAGACTAGTTCTGTAGTGTAAAAAAAATCAATCTTATCTTTACCCATAATCTGCCAGATTATCTAGTGCTGCCAGCACTCTCTTAAGTAGGTCACCAACCACTAAGACTTATTGACAGAGGTTTGTTCGCAGAATAAATCTCGACCCTTCTACGCGGTAGAAGGTTTCTTGACTAAAATATAAAAGGCATGTAAAAACATCATAAAAGAACTAAACTAGATTTTATAGAACATCTGTGGAAATAATCCTAGGCAAGGGTAGAATAATAGTTCACAAACATAAACTATTATTCCTACATGTAATTGACAAGTCACCTGCCAAGGCCCCCTCTAAACAATTCTTTTTGGACATCAACCCAGACAGGCATTAGCTTGCTGTCATCTTGTCGGAGAACTTGATTAGACTTTCTTCACACCAAAGTTTTGTCACAGCTCTTGGGTTACCAGCTTATGGTTCCAAAACAGTGGTGGATGCTCTGGGAATTGACAGGTTTATCACTTGATCAATTACTCTTGTTTAGTCTTCATCACGAAACCTATAACTAGTTCAGTTCTTGGACTAGCTTCCCTTTCACTTGAAAAATCACTCAAGGATTTGACAGAGGAAGGTTATTTTCAAAGACCTATATACAATACTATACCACCTACACCTCCTCACTACCTGAACCCATACCCTTCTCCAAACCGACCCAATCCACGACTTGAAGTCTATAAGCCTCGTGAAGGACTCAAGTTCCCCTCCAGCATGTCCTCCACCATGCAGGAAACCCCCATCTTCCACTCCACACCTAGTGGAAGAACAACACCTGTGAGAGAATCCACATCACCAGTTAATATGCATACAATGTCTCAAGAGGCATACCTAGATGTACCATTACCATGGCATGCCCTAGAACCCCTCACTTCCAGATCACCAGTTCAACTTCCTACCTTAGCACATCAGCCTGATGTCGAATTATTGACAACTGGGAGGAGGAAGGAAGTTATGAAACATGAGAAGGCCTGGACAAGAAGGAATGACCTCCTCTGCATAGCCAAGACATATCTAGACAGGACAGATGCACCTGGGTACAGGCCCCTCTCCTCACATGCTGTAAAAGTATTCAAGGATGAATTGTACTTACTTGACAAAATGTTAACACCCAAGATTGTCAGGCTCTCCTGCCGGGATGAAATCAGCTATAGGGTGTATCCTGGGAGATATATGAACTCAGAGAGGTTGAAAAAGAAAGAAGACTCACTGTGGAATCATTCCCAATCAAACCTCCCAAGGTGCCTCAGCTGCCAGGTCAATGGCCTGTTGAAGTGGTTTGGACACTACCTGAGGTTGAAGTGCTTTGTGCAACCTATAGGGAAGATGTGGAGAATTTCTTAGCATTTTACTGGGACATTGTGGCAAAGAACAAAGGAACTTACAAGCATCCCCCGGATGACTTATTTGCCCCTTACTATCCAGCAAGTCCCCAGGATCTAAAAGAAATGGACAAGTATAACATCAGGTTTGCAGCAGCACAAAACGTTTACTTATGGAAAACACACGTGGACTGACTGTTTGATGGAGTGCAGAGTAAGAAACTGTCCTATCCCACAGAAGAGGATCAAGATGTACCTGAACTGTGTTGATTGTCTACAGATCAGGGAAACCAAAGATGTGTATTGACTACAGAAAACTCAATGAAAGGGTTATTCCTGATGAATTTCAATTGCCCAGACAGGACACCATTCTCCAGGCCCTCATTGGATCCAATTGGTTAACCACCCTGGATGCTCTTTCTGGGTTTACCCAATTAAAGATGGCTGATGAGGCCAAGGAAAAAACAGCATTTCAGACTCACAGAGGTCTTTATCAATTCAAGAGAATGCCTTCTGGTTACAGAAATAGTCCAGCCATTTTCCAAAGAGTGATGCAAAATGTCCTAGCCCCATATCTTTAGATTTTTGCCTTGGTTTACATTGATGACATTGTGATTTATTCAAAAACATTTGAAGGTCACTTAAATCACTTAGATCAAGTGTTTCATGCAGTCAGTGAATCAGGAATTACATTATCTCCACCAAAATGTCATTTGGCATACCAGTCACTCCTCCTCTTAAGACAGAAAGTGTCCAGACTTGGACCTTCCACTCACAAGGAAAAGGTGGATGCTATATTAGACTTAGAAGAACCAAGGAATTTACATGAACTACAGACTTTCTTGGGAATGATGGTCTATTTTGCAGCATACATACCCTTTTATGCCTGGCTAGTGGCCCCCTTGTTTGAGTTGTTAAAAAAGGACACTAAATGGGAATGGGGAGAACCTCAACAAGAGGCCTTTAGGCTGTCAAAGGAAGCACTGGTTAGCTCACCAGTTTGTGCATATGCTGTGCCAGGCCTGGGTTACAGGATTTATTCTGATGCCTGTGATGTGGGCATAGCAGCTATTTTGCAACAAGTCCAGCCCATCAAAATCTGAGACTTGGAGGGAACAAGGACTTATGAAAAACTATGGAAAGCCTACCAAGAAGGACTCCAAGTCCCTAGCCTAGTCATCCCAGTCAGCAAGGAAGAGAATCCACCTGAAGACATTACATGGGACATAAATTTTAAAGAAACCACTGTCAAGGTGGAAAGGATTATTGCATATTGGTCAAGGACACTTAAACCAGCTGAAAGAAACTACTCACCCACTGAAAGAGAAGCTTTAGCTCTGAGAGATGGACTGGTGAAGTTTCAGCCTTACATTGAGGGAGAGAAGATCACTGCTGTAACAGACCATGCAGCATTAGTCTGGAGCAGGACTTTCCAAAATATAAACAGGAGATTACTCACTTGGGGAACTGTATTTGCAGCTTACCCAGATCTCCAGGTAGTACACAGAGCTTGAAGAGTCCATTCAAATGTGGATCCTATCTCCTGACTCAGGAGAAGAGTTCCATACCAAGAAGGACCTGTGCAAGATGGATCAGCACATACCATTCTCAACTCGGATCAAGAATTTCTTATGGATTTTTACAAAGAGATCTCTCCCCAATTCGAGGCCAGAACACTCCAGTTAATGGCCAGATTCGAAGAAGAGAATGAGAAACTAGAAATCAGAACATTGAAGACCAGTGTGGAAGCTGAAACTCACAAAAAAACATCTCCAGTACTATTCCAAGCAGCCAGAACCTTCAACTTGGTTACTGCCATTCATCCTAAGGAAACGGAAGATTTCGTCCATGGATACAACTCAGACCCTTATTTTTTGAAGGTACGAACTGGGTTAAGGAATGAGGCCGGCTGGAACAAAGTTCAGCAACCTTTATTTTCCAAGAGGGAAGATGGACTCATCTTCTTTGAAGATTGGAATGGAAACTTAAGACTATGTGTGCCAAAGAATCAGCAAGCAAAAGTCATGAGTGAAACACATGATGAACCTGCAGAATCTGCCCATGCAGAGTACCATAGGACATACAACCGCTTGGATCCCACCTCCTACTGGCCACAGATGAGTAGAGATATCAAAAATTTTGTAGCCAGTTGTGATGTATGTCAGAAGGCTAAATCTAAATGACATGCACCTATGGGACTGTTGTAACCAATTCCAATACCTGGATGACCCATTGAAGTGGTGACCATGGACTTCATCACAGAGCTGCCAGTTAGCAATGGTTATGATTGCCTCCTTGTAATTGTAGACAAACTCACCAAATATGTTACTGTGGTCCCTACTACATCAGATATTGATGAGAAACAGGTTGCAGACCTATTTTTCGAAAAAATAGTTAGCATATATGGACTGCCAAGACAAATAATCACTGACCAAGACTCCCAGTGGACTGGAATGTTTTGGAAAGAGGCTACTAGATGTTTAGGTGTCAAAAGAGCACTTACCACTGCTCATCACCCTCAGGCAGATGGCCAAACCAAAATAATGAACTAGATTTTGGAAATGGCCCTTAGAACCTATGTCAGCCCGGAACTAGATGAATGGCATACATACCTGAGACAATTTGTCTTGGGCTATAATACCACCCCACATACATCGACTGGTTTTAGTCCAGCATTCCTACTCTATGGATTCCACCCTACAACAGGAGCAACTTGATGAGATTATGAGCAAGTGTGAAGTAGGTTTGAGAATTTCTTAGGCAGTCTATTTAATTTTCTCCTCAGTGTAGTCAACCACTATATGTATATTCAAGAAATATACCTATTTAATTTTCTTACAGAGTAAAAGAAATATGAAAATTAGTTTGGACACTATAGAATTATATTATACAACTCACCTCCTCAGTGTAGTCAACCACTGAGGAGGGAAGCATATGCGAGTGAAGTTTCACCCGCTTATATGCTAGAGCCGGCTCCTGACCTTTACGAAGGTTTGAGCCAGGCTACCAGTCCCTATCCAGGGAGCTGGTCACACGTGTCACATCATGCATAGGCAAGCGCCTGTAAGTAGCGTACAAGTGAACATACAATATCTCCCTCAATATTGAGGGTAAAAATACAGAAAAAAGTTCGAAAAATAAAGAATCGAAAAGCACACAGTTTGATATCAATTTCAAATAAAAGCGTGAATATATTGTGATTGGTCTCTCAGGGGTAGGGTGTATATATACACCAACACGCCCCCTCAAGCTCAATATATTCCAAGCTTTTCGGTAAGGATCTTCACTCTGGGTCCTGGAAGACCCTTCGTGAGGATATCCGCGACCATTTGATCTGTTGGAAGGTAATCGATCTGTATCTTCTTCCCCTCTATCATGTCTCAAATAAAATAGAGTCGTATATTGAAATGTTTGGTTCTTGAGTGTTGCTGATTACCATAAGCTATAGTGATAGCCGATTGGTTGTCAGCATATATTTTAATAGGATTTTTTATTGGTTGGAAAACTTCGGTAATGAATTGTTTTAACCATGTTGCCTCCTTAGTGGCATGGGTTAATGCGATGAATTCAGCTTCAGTTGGAGAGAGGGCTACGATCGTCTGCTTCTGGCAGCTCCATGATATGCTTCCTGAGTCTATCTGAAAGACATAGGCCGATATAGAGTGATGGTGATCTTGTGAAGCCCAGTCGGCATCAGAATATCCCATAATGCCATCACGACTTCGTCCTAAGACTAATTTCTTCTCTTTCGTCCCCTTCAGATATTTAAACACTCTTTTGACTGCATTCCAGTGAGCTAAGCCTGGATTTTCTAAGAACTGAGATAGCAATGATACTGCGAACGATATGTCTGGTCTGGTGGCCACTGCTGCCCACATAAGTGAGCCGATAGCTTGCCTGTATGGAATCTTTTCCATGTTCTTCTTCTCTTCATCACAATTTGGGCATTGATCTTTGGAGAGTTTGGTCGTAGGATCTAGAGGAGTAGTGTGCGTTTTAGCGTCTTGTAGATTAAACCGGTCGAGTATTTTATCAATATATGCTTCTTGTGAGAAGCTGATTGTTCCAGCTGATCTGTCTCGTTTGATCTTCAGGTTGAGAAGCCAGTGAATATCACCTAGGTCTTTCATCTTAAAAATATCTTCGAGATCTTCTTTGACACCTCGCAAAACAAAATCGTCTGTTGCCATGATCGTGAGATTGTCTATGGCAACTCCAATGATCGCATAGTTGTTTTGTCTATGTCTATAGAATACTGCAGCATCAGATGATGACTTCGTAAATCCAATAGAATAGAGGGCATTCGACAAACACTTGTACCACTCTCTGCCCAATTGTTTAAGCCCGTATATGCATTTCTTCAGCAATAATATGTTGTCGTGCTTCTCTTCGAAATAACCCGGCGGTTTATGCATATAGATGGGTTCTTCGAGTGGAGCATTAAGATATGCTACATCTACGTCCATTTGATGTATCGGCCAATCATTTCTAGCCGCAATAGCACATATAGTGCGTAATGATGTCATACGTACGACTGGTGCATAAGTTTCATCGTAATCGACTCCAAAAGTTTGTGTAAAACCTTGAGCAACGAGTCTTGACTTTGCACGAACTATGTCTCCCTTCTGATTGTGTTTCAATACGTGAGTCCATTTGCTTCCGACTATATTAACACCCGGAGGAGGTATAGTAAGCTCCCAGGTGCCTTTGTCGATCTGCGATCGGATCTCCGTATCCATGGAAGTTTTCCATGTAGAATTGTGAAGGGCATCTTTAGTCGTCATAGGCAACTGTAAATCGTTTGATATATACGCATATTCGCTATCATCGATATTTATAGGTTCAGCACTTATTGCAAGATAGTCGCATGTGTTGCCATCGCTCTCTTCAATATTTGAATTTGAATCTTGTCCGACATCATTGAGAATAGTATCATTGATGTCCTCGCAGGCGATGGTAGTTATATTTGTATGTGCCGCTTCTCCAGTTTGAGATCTTTGTCCTGAGCCGGCCCTTGAAGCCCGTTCTTGTATTGAACGTATTCTCTCACTTCTTCTAAGTGGAGGAGCTTCACTAGGTCCACTCATGTCTTTCTGACTTGGTTGTAAATTTTCTAAGTCTCTCTCTGGTGTGAGCTCGATTATTTCTTCGATGCAACTCTCACCCAGCTGATCACGTGATGCGTCATATGACTTCACATGTGGTCCCATTTGAGGTGCCGGTATGGAAGATTTGGGCGATATTTTAATGGTTTTAGACGTAGGAATTAAGCGGTCATCTATAGGTAAAATAGGAGCTCTTGAAGGTGGTATTACCCCCTCAAATATAATATTTTGCTGCACTGATACCTTTCGACTTTCTGGCCAGTAAATGCAATGGCCGTCGCTTTGTGCGGAATGACCGATCCACTTAGCTTTCTTGGCTCTAGACGATAGTTTATCGTCTTGTTTGATTTTCACATAGACATCCGTCCCCCATGCATGTGTGTCCTGTAAGTTCGGCTTCTGATGGTGAATCATCTCATAGGGTGTCTTGTCCGGTAGAGCTTGTGTATGCGTGAAAATTTTAAGGTAATTCGCATGCTGAATGGCATATCCCCATAAATACTTGGGAAGATTTGAATCTAGCAGCATGGCACGGGTCTTTTCGACCAATGTATGGTTTAAGCGCTCAGCCACCCCGTTCTGTTCAGGAGTGTCATGTACCGTATATTTATGTTTTGTGCCTTGCTTGTCTAGGTAGTTGTTGAATTCTGTACTTGTATATTTGCCTCCTCGATCTGAGAGAAGCGTTTTGATATGCGCATTCCTCTGCTGGAGCATCATGGCCTCATATAATTTATACTTGGCGAAGACTTGATCTTTTGTGCTCATAAGATAGAGCACAGATTCCCTTGAGTGATCATCCATAAATGAGACATAATAAGACTTTTTATCTATTGTTATGTGTCTCGCCGGTCCCCATACAT
Organism: Chroogomphus rutilus; assembly: GCA_003314275.1. Classification (NCBI taxonomy): domain Eukaryota; kingdom Fungi; phylum Basidiomycota; class Agaricomycetes; order Boletales; family Gomphidiaceae; genus Chroogomphus; species Chroogomphus rutilus. The sequence goes on along the minus strand of QLPI01004823.1, from coordinate 2,287 downwards.
CTGAAAATATCTTGTCGCCGATCTTTTTTGAACGCTCACTTGGTTCTTTTGGGAGCGGTTTGCGTGTTATCTTAGCTTTGATACACATGTTGCAAGTGAATTTATCATGAGCTTGAGATAGCTCTAAGCTGTAAACCATACCATGATCCATCAGGCGCTTAAGGGCCTTGTAAGATATATGCCCTAGTCTGCGGTGTGTCTCGATGGCGGTTAAGCATAGCTTAGTGGAATGTTGAGTTGACTGATTGTCCAATCGATATAGGCCGTGTAATTTAGGTGCCTGTAATAAAATATGGCCGGACGAATTCTTTATAGTGCATTTCTGTGATGCAAACTCTGTCCGGTTACCGGCATCATCGCATCGGCCTATGGAAATAAGGGTGAAGGCGATTTTAGGAGCATATAGTGTATCTTTCAATGTCAATGTGACTGCTTTCCCTCTCACTCTAGTAGTTATCTTGAGTTGACCACTTCCATATGCATCAAAGCTGCCTTGATCGGCTGCTCGAATCGTGCGTGGTGTGGGGAAGCTTCTGTAGTTCTCAAGCATGTTTTTATGAGGCGTCATGTGAGAACTAGCTCCTGTATCTAAGATAATGGTGTCGCCTGTTCCGTCTCTGATGAAGGCGGCGCAATCATAATTGATGAATGCCATAGATCCATCGTCGTCTCCTCCGGAAGACTCATCTTCATCAGCTACGTTGGCTTTTGCTTTTGCTTTCTCTTTTCCTTTCATCTTTTTGAACTTAAATCTTTTCTTTTGCCTAGGCCCTTGGCCTTCTCTGCCACAGCCTTTAGCCTAACACATTTCAATAGTGTGTCCCGGCTTTTTGCAGTTGGTGCATATATGCGCCTTTTATCTGCAGTACCCACGAAACCTTGGTCCTCTTGGGTGAGGGACAATGTCCTACGCCTATCATATTGTGATTTAAGTACCCGGATGATATTGTCTGGATCCAATGGCTTTCCGACTTCTTCAAGAGAGGTCGTGAGGGCATTCATGACTGATTCGTAGGAAGGTGGCAATGAGGATAATATGATATCAAGGAATTCTTCTTCAGAGATCTTAGCTCCCATGTCATTGAGTCTTGCATAGAGATATTGAGCCCTATCAAGGTGTTCTCTGAGATCATCATCCTCCGAGCACTTCATGTTCTGGAGTTGTCTCTGGATGCTTGTGACAACCATCTTTGGTTTCTTCGTCATCTCAGTTACCAGAGTATCCCAGATCTCTTTTGCATTCTTTTTCTTTTCTAGCATCAAAGCTAGTGACTCCAACATGGATGCCAATATTCGAGTCTTGACAAGCCCTTCTCTGGCCAGCCACTATTCAAGTCTCTCCTCAGCCTTCTCTACCTTGGCCTCCTCATCATCTGTGAGGACATGTGCTTTGGGAAAAGTGGGAGGATCAAGTGGTCGGTCGGCTTTGCCTTCTATATGTTTTAATAGATTTTTGGACTCGAAATAACTCATGAGTTGAGCTCTCCACAGAGACCAATGAGATCCATCTGTAGCTAGCCTCCCCATGGTCAATGGGACTTTCTCTGTATGGTCTGCGGGGCCCATAACCTTGATGAGATTATGAACAAGTGTGCAGTAGGTTTGAGAATTTCTTAGGCAGTCTATTTAATTTTCTCCTCAGTGTAGTCAACCACTATATGTATATTCAAGAAATATACCTATTTAATTTTCTTACAGAGTAAAAGAAATATGAAAATTAGTCCGGACACTATAGAATTATATTATACAACTCACCTCCTCAGTGTAGTCAACCACTGAGGAGGGAAGCATATGCAAGTGAAGTTTCACCCGCTTATATGCTAGAGCCGGCTCCTGACCTTTACAAAGGTTTGAGCCAGGCTACCGGTCCCTATTTAGGGAGCCGCTCACGTGCGTCACGTCGTGCGTAGGCAAGCACCTGTAAGTAGTGTACAAGTGAACATACAATATCTCCCTCAATATTGAGGGTAAAAATACAGAAAAAATTTCGAAAAATAAAGAATCAAAAAGCGCACAGTTCGATATCAATTTCAAATAAAAGCGTGAATATATTGTGATTGGTCTCTCAGGGGTAGGGTGTATATATACACCAACACAACTGTCTTGCACCAGCTGAGTGAGATGGTAGACAGACCTGAGACAGGGCACCAAGGATATGCACCTGATGACCCGGATGTTTTGGAAAGTTTCAAAGCTCAAGAATTCCTAGAAAAATATGAAACTTATGATGAGATTATGAGCAAGTATGCAGTAGGTTTGAGAATTTCTTAGGCAGTCTATTTATTTT
>QLPI01004822.1:0-24744 GCA_003314275.1 Chroogomphus rutilus | reverse complement strand
CGAAAGTTGAATACAGGGAGAAAATAACAGCTTGGCTCTTGGTCATTAATATTATCGTTTGAAAGCTTCAAAGACATCTGTTGTGTGGTGTTCCCGGAACCAATGAAAGGGAAGGTGACGGGGTACTCACGGTGATAATCTGCTCACGTCACCACGTGGCAGTAATGGCGTCTACTGACACGCACCAAAGCGTAAAATTATACACCTTTGTCATCTTTCAAGACCAATGATTTACAGATACTGTACAACAAAATTCGGGGATCAATTCAGATATTCATTCAACCAATACCCAATCACATCACTACGCTGATCATCACAGATTGTCAAACCTTTAACGCCATTTTATTTGCACACCGTGGCAACAACACAGACGTATACACTCAAAGTGCAAAACATGCACACCTATAAAAAAAGAGAGAAAGAGCACCCGGTCTTCCCATGCTCCACCACGGGTAGGATGCAGCTTAGAACAAAAATATTAATAAAAAATAAACAGAAGACAATAACGATAGCATAGAGAAGGATATATGTATCCGGATCTGTACGTTTGAACCAGGTGCTGAGGTGCGAACTTGTTGCTTTCGCAGTTGGAGTCAGACTTGATCTCGAGGACCCATCTGTAGTAACAAAGCAGCATATATGCACCTCCTGGGGTGTTTTGGAACCTGGACAAGACTTTATTGTTAAAGATATAACACTTCAGTCTACACTGTGTGAGTATTATGAACTGTAGTGCTGGCATGCCTGACTATTCAATTCAGCCCGTTCAGCCTAACTCTGCCCTCACTCGCCTATTCAACCACATGCTCTCAGCCCTCAAATTCTATGCACCTCATGTATCCATCTTGGTGTCACATGCAACTGTCAATATGCTCCACTCATTATGTCAATCAGTGCAATCTGGTGGGTACAACACACAAGTTGAAGTCTAGCCCTACTCAGAACCTTGCCATTGCTTCAACCTTGAGAGATATTACGTTTATTATGACTATGTCATTCTTTTACATCGTAACAGTGAGGTGAAGCAATACAATGAAGAGTATCAAACCCTGCTGCAGCACAACTCTGGAAATAATTTATTATTTGTACCTTGGTCATAAACAAGTTAATACAATGAGAAAAGTGATGTGTTTTTTTAGCAGCAATGAATGAGACTATCAAAGTCTGTAGGTTCCGGATACTTAAGGGTCTAGAGATATTCCAATGAAAGGGAATGCACTTAGAGGAAAGAAGAAGTAAGTGGACTGAATAGATTACCCAGTCAATGCACATGGGACTGCACTCAAATATTTTGAACCATACCTTACCAGTGACCCCAACAATGAACCTTGGTAGGCCACTGACTGAGGTCATTTTATCAGCAAACTACAGATTAGCTTTGGTTCATGGGATAAGGAAGTCAAAGCCAAGCTAGCTTTTGAAAAACTAACCATGCAAGATAATCACAAGGCTACTTGATTTTTTTGTCAGATTTTACAGACTTTCTGCTCTTGTAGACTACTGTTAGGGGAACCCCCAAAAATAGGTCCCAACTGATGCTGGACAAACTGAGGTTCACACCCACAGACTGAGATTTGTTCAGTACAATTCCAACTATACTGACCAAGATTAATGGGTTAGGCTAACCCATGCAGGTCACTGGGTCAGATTTCTTTTTGGATCCCCCTTCCCCAAGTATGCTAGTTACTGTGTACATAGGTTCTGTGCTAAATCCTTTGGATCCCCCTTTGCCAGTGCACTACCCAAGGGTAGAATGCTTGCTTAGGTTGCCCTTACAGTAGAAACTCTCCCCTACAAGTACCACCTACCTCAATTGCCTGACTCCAAATTGAATTTCTTCAGAAGCAGTGACAATAGCAGCCCCCTCTTATTTACCTGAAAATAACACCCTATCCTCCATGGATTTACCATCATCCCAAGAGATATTGGACCAATTAGCTGGTATAGGACAAGAGTTGTTGAGAGAGATAAGGGAGAAGCAGGAACTGGAGGTGAGGTTGAGCAAACTGCAGACCACTATGACAAGCCTACCTACTGACAGGCCTGCCAACCCACGCCTATCAGCCCATGAAGTATATCATCGAGCCTGCAAGGCCCTCTGAGTTCGATGGTGACCAAACAAATAGATGATTGTTCATGCAGTCATGCACCCTCTACCTTGGCATTTGCATAATCACCTTTCCTAACAAACAGTCCCAGATCCTCTGGGCAATATCCTCCATGAAGTCTGGGAGAGCAGCAACTTTTGCTGCCCAATTGTTTGCCCATGAAGCAAAAACAGGAAGGCCCATGTATGAAAATTGGAAGGCATTTGTCAAAGCCTTTTGGCAGCATTTTTACCCCTGCACCAGGCTACCAATGTGGTGAACCAATTGGAGTTATGGCAGTATCACCAGGGTAGATGTTTGGTCGATGAATATATCGACCAGTTTGAGGACCTGGTCAAGAAAGCTGAATACACTGACAGTCAGTCTATTTTCATGAAGTTCTGCCAAGGACTTGACCCTACTAGCCAAAGCCACATCATGCTGATGCTGGATAGGAGGCCAAAGGATAACTATGTCTTGGCATGGTACACAGCCACAAGGGTGGTAGCACTCACATGCATGGTAAATGAGGCCTTCCAGGGCCCCTGATTTGTGGCTTCATATAGCTCCCCACCACAGACTACTCAAAGGGTCAGTGTCAAGTCCATGATACCGTGCTCTGATTTACTCGGCAGTACCGACCGACCGACCCTTACCTATATCATCCCTCACCAGTGTGTGGCCTTGGCTCGGTACATTTGGTTCATCATTTGGTTCATTATCCCTATCCCACCCTCCTATTCTTTATTATTCTTTTATTCCCTGTCCTTCCCCTTGCCCGTTTACCCTCGGGACACTCACGATTCATTGTCACTCGGCAGTGGCCCTATTGTTTTATATTCGGCCACTTTCTATTGTTTTATATTCGGCCACTTTCTATTGTTCTATTTTCACTCACTCTTTTGTTCTCGGTCATTTTCATTGTTCTATTATCATCCACATTCCATGTTCTATTCTTGATCATTGTGGACAATACCTCCACATGATTCTTCATACCTTATTGTTCTCCATTCCTTGTGCCACCCTGTTCCACATCTCACTTCTAAACCTATATAAGTAGTGGATGTATGTAGATGGTTCTTCGTTCTGGAAATCAACTAGGTTTATGCCTTCTTGTCCTCCCTCCTCCTGTCTAAAGTCCTTTACCTGGGCCGACACTCTCGGTACCCTCCCAGGTATCTCTTCTGTCCCAAATCAGTAGCACGTACGGAAAGTAGGGCACAATGCACGAGCACGTTGAAGCCATGCCACTACAACTGGCCTGCAGGACTTGGCCGCTTCCTGCCAGCATCGTGAAGCCAGCACTATTACTATAATGCTTGGCCCACGCATCATCGGCAATACCGGTGCCTGACAGTCAGCAAGCCCCCAACTAAGCAAGCTACACCCACACCCCTCAGAGCACTAGCAACATTGGTCCTGCTATCCTTGGTTCCACCTCTAGGGCCCACACTGATGGATGTTGACACAACCAAATGGTGCTATGCCCTGCCTCTCAGATGCCGACAATGGTGAACCCTTCCTCAAACTGGGTGATCACCTCTTTGTGACCATGGCCCCACCAAATATCCCAATCTTGACCATTTCCACCACTATCATGGCACAACAACTAGCTAAACAAGCCCTCAGGAGTGCTCTCCCAAAAGAGAAAGGGGTAATCCTGCCCTATCTCCAGGACTTCAGCAACTTCTTTGAAAAAGAATACTTTGACTCTCTTCCCAAGTTGAGGACATGGGATCATACAATAGAACTGGAGCCTAGCACAAAGCTCTCAGCTTGCAAGGTGTACCCAGTCTTCCTAAGTGAACAGCAGGAACTAGATGAGTTCCTACAAGAAAACTCCTGCATGGGCCATATCTATCCCTCAAAGTCTCCCATGGGAAGCCTGGTATTCTTTATCAAGAAAAAGGACAGGTCCCTGTGGCTAGTCTAGGATTACCAAGTACTCAACATGATGATAGTAAAGAACTGGTACCCCTTCCCCATCATCTCAGAACTTATTACTGTCAAGTCCATGATACCGAGCTCTGGTTCACTCGGCAGTACCAACCGAACGACCCTTACCGTTTAATCCCACACACTAGTGACAAGTCATTCCTCACTAATACGTGGTCTTGGCTCAGTACATTTGGCACATCATTTGGTTCACTCTGTTAGGGAACAGGGAGTTCTCCCTTAGATTTCCACAAGACTTCTGAACTGGATCAGCCTACAAGATCCAAACCTCTCCTCTCCAAAAAATCACCCATCAAATCAGTCTTATCTGGACTACCAAAAAAACATTATAACATTTTGGCTGGCCATTTAAGAGTAAATTAGCCTCAAGTAATTAACTCTTAAATCATCAAGCCTTTCAAGCCAAAGGAAAACCTCCAAAAACACTTATATTTTTCGCTTATTTCTATTTGGACCCACAAGGACCCACAGCCAGGTGCCAAACAATCACACATGGAAAATGGTGCCAAACTGCTGGCTCAAGCTCTCAAGACTCAATTGTACAACAAATTCCTGGGTTTACGTAATAACTATTACATGCAAGGTCAGCCCAGAAGCTCGGCTCACTTACTATTAATATTTTGTGACTTGACCAGTCATGAGACTACCAGCCGTGGGAATATGACTCATTAGTGACTCGTATAGTGACTTGTAGGGTGACTCATAACTGCCACAGGCTTCTAGGACTTTCCATTCCTTTCCACACCTTCCACTAATTTCAGGAAAGTCTTACCTTATTGGGGAGTTACATAATCAGCTTAGAATTACTATATATAGAGACTAGTTCTGTAGCGTAACTAACAATCAATCTTACTCTTATCCATAATCCACCAGATTATCTAGTGCAGCTAGCACCCTTATATAAGTCAGTCTGAAGACCACTTAGGTACATTGGTCCAAAGACCAGTTGCCACCCTTTCTGTCAAGAGGTCCAAAGACCAATTGGCAAACAAGAGGTTCATTCTGAAGAGTGAAGCTCACCCTTCTACCGAAGTAGAAGGTTCTCGGCTATAACAGAAAAGGTACGCAAAAACATAGTAAAAGAACTAAACCCAGATTATATAGAACATCAAGTGGAAATAATCCTAGGCAAGGGTAGAACTAATAGTTTACGCTCATAAACTATTATTCCTACACGTAATTGACAAGGTACCTGCCAAGGCCCCTCTAAACAATTCTTTTTGGACAACAACCTGGACTGGCATTCACTTGCTAACATCTTGTCAGAGAACTTGATTAGACTTTATTCACACCAAAGTTTTGTCACGCTTCTCGGGTTAAATCATCAACAGTTCCAAAACACACTCCCCTCATCCCAGCCCCTCTATTCTTTATTATTCTTTCATTCCCCATCCTTTTCCTTACCCATCTCCCTTCGTGTTTTGGAACCTGTCAAGACTGTGGTGTTAAGTTAATAACACTTCCAATCTCTATGACCGTGGAATAAACAAGTCTAAGAGAATACTAAACTTTGCTGTAGCACAACTCCGGAAATAATTTAATATTTGTACCTTGGTTACAACCCTCTGTAATAACTTGACAAAGTTAAGACGACTGGATTGTAATGCATTTCTTAGCAGCAAAGACTAATAGTCTGCAAAGTCTGTATTAGGCTCACGGACACTATCGGGGTCCAAGTATTCCTAAAAGAAGGGAATGTGCTTAGAGGCTAGAGGAAATAAGTGGATTGACTTGAGATTCAAGTTAATTCACTCTGAGGTAAAGACAGGACAAATGTATTGCTTGTGAGGCAACAACACTTAACTGTAGAGTATCTCTGGTCAGGAAAATCAACTGAGCAGATCAACCCTTAAAGCAGAATGTAATCGACTAGAAAATCAATAGCCAATCTCACCCTGTAGAATCACAAGGATGTCACCCACCCTTGGCATCAAGCAGGGAAATCAACTACTTAACTAAGACTAATACAGGAAAATCAACTGTACTAATCCCTGTCACTGGAAAATCAACAGATGACTAAGAAAAGAGTCACACAAGTCACACAGACTGGTAGGATAGAAGCTGATGTATATTGTTACTTTTGGGAGGCCATATGTCCTCCTTTTATATTGTATTTACACTAGGGCGAGAACTTCTATCTATTAATGGACATGGAAGGTTGTAGAACATTCTAGAAGGTTCCTAGCCAATCAACTTTCAGTACCTGACTATGAGTCATTTCCTTGCATAGCCTTGATCATGCACAGACCATGTACACAGCTTTTATGCCATATATGTACATTATTTTGGTCTATTTACACTGGCTATGTCAAGCCTTGCATAGCCCCATACCTGTACTAAAATAGCTAGCATAGCCATGAAGCAGTGCTGTTGCAATGGGCACAGCATTGTGCCTATGCACTTGGTAACTAATTCAAACTCCACACTGAGTTTGAATTATTACTGGTTTTGGGAATGATTAGCAAACTCAGCTGAGTTGGTGGACTCTTGTGGACACTGCAGTTGGGCTTCAACAAAATAAAGGGCTTTTAGCCTCGAAACAATCAGGAAAAATAGGAGGAAAATATAGTGATTTTGAGGCTATTGGATACTACATTTAGCTACCTAAAGACTAATTTTTATGCCACAATTTTAGCGACAAAAAGTGAAAGTAAGCAAAAATTGTAGAAGAAAAATTAATAGAAAAATAACTGGCACCATTGGGTGCTTTTTTTAGACTAGGCCTAGATAGCCAGAACCCTACACTTTGGGACAATTGATATTCACTTATTATTTGGCCAATTTTCCATTGTTCTATTTTCACCCACTCTCCTATTATTCTATTCTTGGCTATATCTCATTATTCTATTCTTGATCATTGTGGACAATACCTCCACATGGTCTGCATACCTTATTGTTCTCCATTCCTTATGCCACCCTGTTCCACATCTCGCTTCTGAACCTATATAAGTAGTGAATGTATGTAGATAGTTCTTCACTCTGAATATCAACTAGGTTTATGCCTTCCTGCCCTCCCTTCTTCTGTCCAAAGTCCTTTACTCAGGCTATCACTCTTGGCACTCTCTGGGGTATCTCTTCTGTTCCAAATCAGTGGCACACATGGAAAGTAGGGCGCAACACATAAGTACGTTGAAGCCAAGCCACTCCAACTGGCCTGCAGGACTTGGCTGCCTCCTGCCAGCATTGTGAAGTTAGCACTATTGCAATAGCACTCGGCCCATGCATTGTTGGCATTCCCTGTGCCTGACAATTACACAGCTTCAGGGGGCCAAGTACTTCACCAAGTTGGACATATGGTAGGGGTTCAATAATGTACAGATCAAGGAAGGAGTCGGGTAGAAGGCAGCCTTTGGAATGAACCAAGGTCTCAAGATCTTGTCATGAAAGGACACACATGTGTGTACCTGGATGACATCCTCATCTTCCCTGAGACTCTTGAAGAGCACCATTGGGTTATCTAGGAGGTCCTTGAACAGCTGAGGGCTTACAAGTTCTACCTTCAGCTAGAGAAGTGTGAATTTGAAGGAACAAGGATTGAATATCTGGGGCTTATCATATCCTATGGGAAGGTAGAGATGGACCCAGTCAAGGTAGAGGCATTATAGGCTGGCTGAACCCATCTAACCAAAAAGAGGTTCAGGCCTTCCTCAGCTTCACTAACTTCTATCAAAGGTTTTTTGAAGGGTTAATGTACCATGCTAGGCCATTGTTTGAGCTTATGAAGAAGGATGTGAAGTAGAGTTGGGGAGATGTAGAGTGGGCAGCCTTCAAAGGGCTTAAGAGGAGGTTCATGATGGTGCCTGTCTCGGTTTTGCCAATGACAGCTGACCCTACCAGATAGAGGCATATAGTTCTGATTTTGCTGTCCTCTCACAGCAATCACCTAAGGATGGCAAGTGGCACCCAATTGCCTTTTACTTAAAGAGTCTCTCCCTGGTGGAAAGGAATTGCAAGATTCACGACAAGGAGATGCTCACAATCATCCAGGCCTTAGAAGAATGGAGGCAGTTCCTTGAAGGTATAAGGCATCACGTTGAGATCTGGACCAACCATAAGAACCTAGAATACTTCTGGTCTTTGAAAAGGTTGAACCAATGACAGGCCTGCTGGTCACTCTACCTCTGACACTTCAACTTTGACTTGTGGCACTGACCTGGGGTGATGATGGGGAAATCTGATGCCCTATTGCATTGTCCAGACTATGGTTTGGGAGCAGGCAACAACAGCAACTGTAATGCACCAAAGTGCCGACAATGCATGAGCCAAATACTATTGCAATAGTACCGAGGATATGATGCTGGCTGGGTATTGGCCAAGTCAAATAGACCAAACAGACATGGCTGGCTTCAACATACTGTACTCATGCATTATGCCCTTCTTCTGTGTGGCCACTGATTTCAGAGAGAAGATAACTCAGGAGGATGCTGAGAGTCTTGGCCTGAGTAAGGACTTATACAAGAGTACAGAGGGTTGCAAAGTCAATTATCAGAATGAAGAAGTACATACATCCATACACTACTTATATAGTCAAAAAACATGGAGGTAAAAGATGTGGAACAGGGTAGCATAATGTATGCAAAAGGGATAAGGTATAGAAACAAGATGTGAAGCATTGGTCATAATGACCGAAAATAGAACAATAACTGAAAATAGAACAATAGAGTATAGTCGAGAATAGAACAATAAAACATAATTGAAAATGATAGAAACCAGATGCATAAAGGAATAAGAGAAAATAGAGTGGATGGGATGAAGGGGAATGAACCAAGTGATGAACCAAATATACCAAGCCAAGACCATGTACTAGTGAGGAATGACTTGTCACTTGTGTGTGGGATTAGACATTAGAGATTGTTTAGCTGGTACTACCAAGTGAACCAAAGCTTGGTATTGTGTACTTAACAGTACCTCTCTCTTAATAGCTGAACCCATGAAGCTAGTAAGTGGAGTTTAAAATAGAGTTCTGGGTGCCAATGTGATATCACAGAAAGTTTGGGAAATTTCCCAGGCTTTTCTAACCATCAGTCCCCCCCATCAAACTCTCACATGAAAAAAATGGGTGCTAAGATGGACAACAAGATGTGAGAGGTTGAGAGATGCCAAAATGAGCTCTGGCATGTACATGAAGAGGCAGAGAAAAAGGAGCAGGAGGTGAAGGAGGCCACTGAGGTGAAGTGCAAGGCAGTGGAGGAAGCAGAGTCAGCTATGAAGAAGGCAGTGGAGGAAGCAGCAGCAGCTAAGGCTGCCAAGGAAAAGTGGTTGGCCAAGGAGGCCAAACAAAAATGGGCCAAGGAGGCCAAGGAGGTAGCAGTGCAAGCTGCTGAAAACACAGACATGTGGGGGTCCCATCAATTACCGAGGTGGGTTCACCCAATGAAGTGCATCAGGCTGGGGTGGTGAGGAGTATGCCAAAAATACACAAGAGGGGTAGGAGTGTGGAAGTGGGGCCGAACACAGGGCCAGGGACCGCTGGTGTAGATAAGGATGAGAGGCTGAGGGGGGCTGAGGTGAGTGGTATTTTATTTTTATTGATTTTTTTATTGACTTGTTTTGATTAGCAAAAAGGCAAAGCAACCAAGCAGTAGTCATGAGCCAATGGTGCCCTCTGCCCAATGTACAAGAGGTGTGGGGAGGATGGCATGGTCAAGAGGATAGGATTGGCATGCAACCAATTCAATGCACGAAAGATCAGGTATGGCCTGGTGACACCAAGGGTCCCCAAGACCAAAAGCAGGGAGGTTATACAGGAGGAGGATGAGGAGGATGATGAGGTGGAGAGTGAAGAGGAGGAAGAGAAGGATCCACTGAGGAAGAGGCCAAGGCAGGCCACCACCTTGTGCCCAAGTGAGAGAGCCATAGCAGTGGAAGTTCCTCATCCCAAGGGCTTGGCAGGTCAGAGGATTGCCAAGATCCTTGAGGACATCATCCATGAGCAGGCCATGATGACCTAGAAATGAGACCTGTAACTAGATAGACCATTAATAACTATCAAAAGAGACCATGCAAATGCAAAAGTATACAGAGAGCCATATGTGGATTTAAGGAGACCATGGACCTGGCTTAGTGTTAAGTACACATACCGAGTATCTGGTAACTCAGTACTGCTGACCAAGCAATCAGTCTATGTCCACGTACAAGTGACCAAGCCATATGCAAGTCACTTGGTATGTCAGTCTCAGCTCAGCACATTCACCATCCACATTCCTCATTCCCATCCCTCATTCACTCCTTCCTCATTCATCATCTATTAATCCCACCCGTCTACTCCTTATTCCTGGGCCCGTTCTACCTTGGGACATTTTGTCCTTGTTTTATCCTCAGCCATGACCCTATTGTTTTATATTTCGGTCAATTTCTATTATCCTATTCTTGTCAACGTACTCGTGCATTGCACCTTGTGCTACCAATTTGGAACAGAAGGGATACTCGGAGAGTGCCAAATGTGCCAGCCTGAGTAGAGGACTTTACAGGGGAAAGGGAAGGTAAGAGGCCTAAGCCTAGTCAATACCCAGAATGAGGGAGTATGTACATGCATGTCCTACTTATATAGGTTAAGAAGCGACATGTGGAATAAGGAATGTGTGGACAATAAGGTATGTAGAGCATGTGGGGCATTGTCCACAATGAGCAAAAATAGAATGGAGGAATGTAAATGGGGATATGTCAAGACCATGATACCGAGCTCCGGTTCATTTGGTAATACCGAGCTCCGGTTCATTTGGTAATACCGAGCTCCGGTTCATTTGGTAATACCGACCGACCGACCGACCGACCTTTACCCATATTATCCTCACTATCATGCAGTCTCGGCTCAGTACACCCGGTACATTGTCTAGATTACTTCTCCCATCCTATCCTTTCCACCCCTCACTATCCTCCCATCCCCTCACCCGTTCTCCCCCGAACATGTAATGACCACTCATTATCTTGGTCACGGCCCTATTGTTTTATCTTCGGTCATCCTCTATTGTTCTATTCTCACCCACTCCTTCATTATTTTATTCTCAGCCATATTCCATTATTCTAATCCCGCTTACATTCCTTATTCTATTCTTGATCACTGTGGACAATGCCTCCACATGGTTTTTCATACCTTATTGTTCTTCATTCCTTATGCCACCCTGTTCCACATCTTGCATCTTAACCTATATAAGTAGTGGGATGTATGTAGATCGCACCCTCTCGTCCACCCCTTCCCTGTCTAAAAGTCCTTCACTCAAGCCGACACCCTCGGCACCTTCGCGAGCCTCTCTCCTGTCTAAATAAGTGGCACGCATGGAACAGCAGGGTGCAACACAAGAGTACGTTGAAGCCTAGTCACCCCGAAACGGTCTGCAGGACTTGACCAACTCCTTGGCTTTACCGAGTCCTAACAGGATAGAACAATGAAAATAGAATAATAGGAATGTGGCCAAGGATAGGACAATAGGGAGTGCCTGGCTATAAAACAATGGGCTTTGACCGAGGATCAAACAATGGTCAGATGTTCTAAGGTAATATGAGTCGAGGAGTAAGGAGCAGACAGGGTAGGATTAATGGATGATGAATGAGGCTGAGTGGATGAGGGGTAGGGACGGGGAATGTGGATGGTGAATGTGCCGAGCTGAGACTGGCATATCAAGTGACTTGCATGTGGCTTGGACACTTGTGTGTGGACATAGTCTGACTGCTTGGTCAGCACTTCTGAATTACTGGAACCTCGGTATGTGTACTTGACAGGCATAGAAGGAGAAGAAGAAGAGGATGGTTGAAGAAATGGTACCAGCACACTACCTGGAAGAGTTTGAGTGGTCTTCACAAAGGAGGGGTTTGACAATAACCTTCCAGAATGATGGTGTCTAACAACCTTGTCTACTACTCCTGAGGAGCCTTAGGATGAGTCAGGGGACTGAGTCATCTCGGAGTATTTCCAGGTCACAGGCAACATATCTTCTGCAATTTCTCCAGTATCTAATCCAAGGATAGGGGTCTGGGAGTAGGAGGAATAATAGGTATATAGGCATGCACTCTCATCTTGTGGTTAAGAGTGAGTCAAATGGAGTGGGCAGGGTAATCAGGATGGGATGGTGCCCTGAACTCTGCCTCATATTCTATTGTAGCATTGCATGGGAATGAGCTCTGAAGAAGACATGATGACAAATTGGGAGTCTGAAGATTGGAGTGCTGAATAGAATGGTTGGCTGTGTGATGTGGCAACAGTGAAGGTGATATGGGATGAGCGCCGTTGGAGTCTAATTTGTAACATGGTTGAGATCAATCACTTTACTGTCAATGCATCATCGGCAGTACCGATGCCTGACACTTAGCAGGGTAGGCATGATGGAATTCTGTGACAGTCTTGGTCATGTTGCCAAGCTCAGTTGCAAGTAACCAAGATGTCTCATCATCAGTGCCTTCATAACGGTCTTTGGCATTGGTTAACCTTTGAATCAAGGATTTCAGCTATCTTGTACTCGATTTTGCCATTGATTTTGACTGGGGGTGATAGAGGCTAGACTCAATTGGGTATAGAGTTGGGAGTTGCAGGTTCAAGCATTGAGATGTGGAAGTGTCAAGTACACATACCGAGACCCGGTAATTTGGCAGTGCTGACCAAGCAGTCATCCTATATCCACACACAAGTGTCCACACCGCATGCACATCACTTGGTATGCCAGTCTTGGCTTGGCACATCCACCACCCACATCCCTTATCTATTACCCCTCACATACTCTATGCAACTTACCATCCATTAATCCCACCATGCCTACTCCTCATCCTTCGATCTGCCTGACCTCGGGACTTCCTGTCCTTGTTTTATCTTCGGTCACAACCATTGTTTTATAGTCGGGCACTCCCTATTGTCCTATCCTTGGTCACATTTTTATTATCCTATCCTTTATTGTTCTATTTCCGTTTGCATCCCTTCATTCTAATTTTTGTGGACAATAACCACATGCTCTGCATATCTTGTTGTCTCACATTCCTTATTCCACATGTCACTTCTTGAACCTATATAAGTAGGGCATGCATGTACATATTTCCTTATTCTGGGTATCAACTAGGCTTAGGCCCTTCTACCTTTTCCTCCTCTGTTAAGTCCTCGACTTGGGCCGACATCATCAGCATCCTCCCGAGTACCCATCTGCTGCAAATCGGTGGCATG
Organism: Chroogomphus rutilus; assembly: GCA_003314275.1. Lineage (NCBI taxonomy): Eukaryota > Fungi > Basidiomycota > Agaricomycetes > Boletales > Gomphidiaceae > Chroogomphus > Chroogomphus rutilus. The sequence goes on along the minus strand of QLPI01004822.1, from coordinate 11,556 downwards.
CATGGCAGGTAGGGCACAATGCACAAGTATGTTGAAGCCAACGCCACTACTCCCAGCCTGTAGGACTTGGCCGTTCTTGTCTGGTACCTCAGCATTCCCGAAGCTTGACAGTATACCCAGAATCAAACTACCTTCTGTACCTTCATTTACAAATATGGTCTCACAAGACACCTTTTTAATGATCTTTCTATCTTCTTATTCGGAACCAGGTTCCCCGGTGACCCTTTCTAACTGCTCTAACTCAGGATCTGCTCACAGTTTCACCAGATTGACTTATTCCTGGAAAGGTCCTAGTACCTTGACCAACCTAGTCTAGCTCAATTCTTCAACACACCCCCAGTTTGGTCACTACCGAATCCACAGAATTGATTACCAGTTGTTCAATAAGACAAATCCACACCCCAGCATTTTTGACCCAGTACCAGCATAGATTTGGAAACCATCCAGTTCAGAAGAACTCCAGTCTTTCCTGCCAACCGGAAGGCAACACCCCACCCTCGGCACTCTGTCTGGCAGGCTTGATCAATCAGCATCAGCTCAACAGACTATTTGAAAATTTCCTTATGATTATGATCCCTTTTCAAACCTTCTCAATCTAGTACTGCTTGCTAACCGCATAGACATGTCCACTAGATCTTCCGTCCAGACAACTTCAGTCCAACCATCTGTCTGTCATGTCACTAGATCCATCGGTCAGCAATACTCGGTCACAACTTGCTCACCTGCTATAATCCATTGATTAACAGGGTATTGGGCAGTACTACGTTCTGTCATGCCACTAATGTTTTTAGGTGTGTCTCGATGGCCTTGGTCCAGTTGGCACTTGCCACTGCTCTAAAAGCCTCACCCAGGATCCTGTTCTGTTGCTGGAAGCTCTGCCAATAGCCCTAGTCAATGCAACTGCATTATGCACGCTTGTATACCAGAACGACTGGCAAGTTTTTAGCTGGGACCTCTCGGTCAGTGCTGCCACTCGGCACGTTCGGCCAGGGTCTCTTCCATCCATCCCCATCTGTTCTTGATCATTTACCCCATATATGCACATTATATGCCTTTATGACTCTTCTCCGTTTTTCTCTCAGCTAGAGGCCATCACCTTCAGTAGACATTGGGATGTCTACCTAAAAAGGGGGGGTGGTGACTAGCTAGATATACTTCGAACTACGCAACCTCCCCTCCTGAAGACATCCCTCCTCCGAAAAAACCCCTCCACTCACTCATGTCTACTCTCCGTCCCATCCTTCACTTCCTCCGCCCCCTCAGTCCTACCCCCACAATCATCCCAACACCCCACTCACAACCTTATGACTACTCTTACTTCCCCTCATTCCATCTGTCACCTGCTCTCCCCTCCTGTTTTATTACAGCCGGGAAGACCGAACTTCTCGGCCTGCCCCACTTCTTTTCTTTCTTCTTCTCCCCACATACATTTTTTCTTATTAAAAATATATATTATAATTTAATCTATTTCAATAATCTCAGTACCCCAATCATCCTCATCCTCACCTGCCCTCTGCTTCCCTTTACCCCTACCCAACTCCCCATCATTCAACAGATTCTCCCTTCCTTCTGACTCTCCCGCACCTCCTGAACCTCCCGAACACCCCTCTAGTATGAGGAATACCGCGTCCTCTAACCGACGGATCCTTCTGAGAAGTTCTTCTAATACCTCCTCCGTCCCCCTCCTTTCCAATGCCCTGACCTGCGGTACTCCTATAGGAGTCCCCCCGCTTGGCTGCATAACACAGGCCCACCTCGACCTCTTCTTCGGCGGTTTCTCCACCTCCTTGTTACCTTCCTCACTCTCCAGCTCCGTCTCTCCCTCATCCTCATCCCGAATAACCGGGCAGCTCTTAGCCCAGGATACCTGGGGTGCAGCTAAACTGCACCTAACTCTGCAGAATCAACACACTCTGCAGGCGGCCCCTATGGATTGCACTTCGCAGTCATCCTCTCGCCTCTTGCAATTCCTGCAGGGCGGATGAAGTAACGGTGACCACTCCTGGGTCGGCTTGTCCTTGAACCATGAAAACTAATCAGTAATAAAAACATGAACAACCCACCACCACTCACCTGGGCCCCTTTTCCACATCCCCTCTTACTCGGCCTTTTACTAGGCCCCACTTCTACACTCCCACCCCTCTTCCGTGCTGACATCTTTGGGACTCTCAAAGTACCAGGGACCCCCATATCTGTTTGTTCGGCTGATTTGGCCTGTTGACTTTTGGCCTCTTGGCCATTGCCCGCTTCATCCACAGCCTCTTGATTGTTTGCTGCCAGGTTCATGGTAGCAGTTGATTCGACCAATCCTGGGGACACTACCCCTACCAAGACATCCTCCCTGTCCACCCCCTCCATACCCTTGGCAGACTTTTGCGTTGCGTGCTCAGCCTCTTCCCTCCTCTCCTAGTCATGCTGATAAACGACCCATCCCTCTTCAAGCTTCTGTACTTTGTTTTTGGCCTCGGCAGTCATTCTCTCTGAGTCGCTGGTTTCTGATGGAAGAGGTGATGTGGTTGGCTAATGGGAAACCTAGGAGCTTCCCAAACAACCCGCAATGTTACATTTAGGTGTCCCAAACTTTAATTTTAATTTCCGGCTTCATGGGTTCAGCCGCTAGGGAGGGAATACTGTCAAGTACATGTACCGAGACCCGGTAATTCGGCAGTGCTGACCAAGCAGTCATCCTATATCCACACACAAGTGTCCACACCGCATGCACATCACTTGGTATGCTAGTCTTGGCTCAGCACATCCACCACCCACATCCCTTATCTATTACCCCTCACATACTCTATACAACTTACCATCCATTAATCCCACCACACCTACTCCTCATCCTTCGATTCACCTCACCCAGGACTTCCTGTCCTTGTTTTATCTTCAGTCACAACCATTGTTTTATAGTCGGGCACTCCCTATTGTCCTATCCTTGGTCACATTTCTATTATCCTATCCTTTATTGTTCTATTTCCATTTGCATCCCTTCATTTTAATTTTTGTAGACAATAACCACATGCTCTGCATACCTTGTTGTCTCACATTCCTTATTCCACATGTCGCTTCTTGAACCTATATAAGTAGGGCATGCATGTATATATTTCCTCATTCTGGGTATCAACTAGGCTTAGGCCCTTCTACCTTTTCCTCCTCTGTTAAATCCTCGACTTGGGCCGGCATCATCAGCATCCTCCCAAGTACCCATCTGCTGCAAATCGGTGGCATGCACGGTAGGTAGGGCACAATGCACGAGTATGTTGAAGCCAACGCCACTACTCCCGGCCTGTAGGACTTGGCCATTCTCGTCCAGTACCTTGGCATTCCCAAAGCTTGACAGGAAGACTGCATGCACTGCCCACATGGTGCCAGGCAAACAAAGAGGGTAAGAGTGGCTACTGACTTGAGTGATCACCTCAAAGGGGCTGAGGAACTTCTCTGCCAGCTTCTTGGAGGGCCAAGTAGTGCAGAAGAATTGAGCTTTGACAAACACAGATGATCCAATCACAAAGTCAGGAGCCAGAAGTCTTTGGAACTCTGCCATACCATGATTGAGTGTGGCTAATTTGCTCTTTCAGGGTGTTATGAAGTTGGTTTAGATCTATGGCAAACTCATGCACTCAAGAGGAAGCAAGATTGTGTTGGGGTGCATGGTAAGGTTCAGATGTTGTCCCTTGTTGGCAAAGAAGGGAGAGATACCTGTAGTAGCATTTGGGGCATTGTTATATGTGAATTCAGCTAGTGGTAGTAGTTCTGACCAGTTGTCTAGCTGGTAGTTGTAATAGACTCAAAGATACTCTTCCAAGGTTTGATTTACATGTTCAGTCTGGCCATTAGCTTCTGGATGGTAGCCAGAGGTGAAGTGTAGGTGCATGTTGAGAGCTTTACCGAGTGACCTGAAGAAGTGAGAAATGAATTTTCTTCCTTAGTCAGAGGTTATGTGACTTGATACACCATGTTTGGAGAAGACATGAAGCACAAACAGTTTAGCCAGTTCAGCCAAAGTAGGTATGGCTGGTGGTGCCTGTGCCTGTCAACCTTGTTGTCAAGCACCAAAAGTGCTGAGGTTGCGTGGACTGAGTACTAATGCAAAAGTACTAACTTCATGATGCTGGCAGGGTATCAGCCAAGTCCAATAGACTGAACAGACATGGCTGGCTTCAATATACTTGTACATTGCACCTTCATGTGTGCCACAGATTTCAGAGAGAAGAGTAACTTAGGAGGATGCCGAGGGTATTGGCCTGAGTAAGGACTTCAGACAGGAGGATATGGGGGTTCTAAAGTCAATATTCAGAATGAAGAATTATTTACATCCATATGCTACTTATATAGTCGAAGAACTGGAGATAGTTGAAGAACTGGAGGTGGAACAGGGTAGAGTAAGATATGTAAAAGGGATAAGGTATGGAAAGCATGTGGAAGCATTGTCTACAATGATCGAAAATAGAACAATAGAATATGACCGAACATAAAACAATAGAGGCATAGCCAAAAATAGAACAATAAAACATATCCCAAGGGAAAGCAGATCAGAATAAGCGAAGATAGAAAGGATGGAATGAAGGGGAATGGACCAAGTGATGAACTGAATATACTGAGCCAAGTCTATGTACTAGTGAGGAAATGACTTATGACTTATGTGTGGGATTAAACATTAAAGACCATTCGGCTGGTATGACTGAGTAAACCAAGGCTTGGTGTCATGTACTTAACACTTGTTGAGGCTGTCCCTTGGCCTGTACTGATCTGAGTTCTTCCTCTACCGAATGATGTTCATGATTGCCCTCATCAATGTCTTTATACTCAATATTGTCATTGACCACCTCCTCAATGTGTGAATGTTGCTGAAAGGGGGAGGTGAGATGTTGTAGTTTGATTGGTGGTGGCAGACTATAACCAATATGGAGGGGTGGAGTGCCAGAGGCACCATGTACCCTTTGCTATAAGACTGTTGCTGTGTGCCAGCTGTTCTCAGCATGGGACCAAGATCTAGTTAGTGGAGACATAATGTAAGAATTGAACATGGAAGATAGTTTCACTTCTGATAATACTGTAATATACTAAAGTGTCGACAATGTATGAGCTGAATACTACTGTAATAGTATCCAAGGACACCATGATGGCTGGGTATTGGCCAAGTCTAATAGACCAAATGGATGTGGCTGTCTTCAACATACTCATGCATTGTGCCCTTCTTCCATGTGGCCACTGATTTCAGAGAGAAGATAACTTAGGAGGATGCTGAGAGTCTCAGCCTGAGTAAGGACTTAGACAAAAGTACAGAGGGTTGCAAAGTCAATTATCAGAATGAAGAAGTACATACATCCATGCACTACTTATAGAGTCAAAATACCTGGAGGTGAAAGATATGGAACAGGGTAGCATAATATATGCAAAAGTGATAAGATATGGAAACAAGATGTGGAGCATTAGTTACAATGACCAAAAATAGAACAATAACTGAAAATAGAACAATAGAACATAATTGAAAATGATAGAAACCAGATGCATAAAGGAATAAGTGAAGATAGAGGGGATGGGATGAAGGGGAATAAACCGAGTGACAAACCAAATGTACTAAGCCAAGATTATATACTAGTGAGGAATGAATTGTCATTTCTGTGTGGGATTAGATGGTAGAGATCGTTTGGCTGGTACTACTGAGTGAACCAAAGCTCGGTGTCATATACTTAACAGCAACCTGGTCTTGCTTCAGCCTGAATATTCATGGTGTGGGCACTTGAAGGGCTCACTTTGGAAGGGGAGGAGCAGGAGATAACCTGAGATCCAAAGAAGGTGTTCAGTGAGGGAGCATTAGAGGATAAAGTAGTGGAAGTTATGAGAGGCAGGAGGAAAGTCACTGGTCTTGGCTGAGTGGGCTGAGGCCAATGGGTTGCTGACCTTCCAAGGCAAGGTATATGTCCCAGATGTATGGGACCTCCAATGACAGATCATAGCCCAGCACCATGACTTTAAGGTAGCTAGAAACCCCAGCCACTGGAAGACCCTGAAGCTCATCTCCTGAAACTACTGGTGGCCCCATATATCTTAGTATGTTGGCGGGTATACAGTAGGGGGCAACACCATTCAAGTGTTTTGAACATTTGTGTTGTACTGTAAATAATGGGAGGACTACATAATTAAAAAATATGAAGTAATTAGTGGAGATAGCCCTGCTTCTGAACTTGTGGTCACAATCAAGATAATTACGTAACTCTCAATATTCATTGAGATATTAATTATTTAAAAAAATGAAGCATTTGAACGGTTTTGTGCCTCACATTTTTTAAACAAGAAATGGTATATATCAGTACTTGGTAAAGCCCCCATTTGCTCTCATCACTGCCTGCACCCTTCTAGGCATGCTCTCAATCAACTTCTGATATACCTCTGGCTCTATCTTCCCCCATTCCACTCCAATCCTCTCCTATAGCTCACACACTCCACTAGGGGGGTGTTCATAGTCAAAAAGGTGCTTTTTGACAATAGTCCAGAGGTGTTCAATGGGGTTTAGGTCAGGGGACTAAGCTGGCTACTTTATGACCTCATAGCCATGGTCAGAAAACCACTCAGTAGCCTTCTTGCACATGTGCTTGGGGTCATTATCCTGTTGAAAAATAATGTCAGTAGAATCTTTATCATAATACTCCAGGCTAGCCTGAAGCTTATCATCCAAAATCTGCCTGTACAACTCCCCATCCATCCTTCCATCAATTTTGGCAGCATAGCCAGGTCCTTCCCACAACATACAACCCCATACCATCACAGAACCTCCACCAAACTTTAGTGTTCCCTCAACTAGCCTATCATTCAAAGGCTCTCCAGCCTTTTTGTATACCCATCTCCTTCCATCTGACCCCAATTGATTGATTTTGGTCTTATCTGACCGGACAACACGCTTCCAGTCCTCTAGAGTCCACTCCAGATGAGCTTCTGCAAACTCCCTCCTTGCCTTCCTATGCCTTGCACTAAGAAGTGGCTTCTTTCTCTTTACAACTGCCTTCATCCCAGCCTTCTTCAGGTTCCTCCTTGCAGTCTTGGATGTCACTGGTTTATTGAAAATGTTTTTGAGCACATGGGTACCCTGGGTTGCATTCTCAATCTTCCCTCTTTGCATGAGCGATACAATATGGTAGATGTTGGAGGGGGATATCTTGGATGGGCGACCACCAGTGGCCTTGGGTATATCAGAACAGTATTTCCTGCAAATGGTAGAGATAGAGCCAACAGAGACACCAAGGTAAGAGGAGATGTAGTGGCTAGAATAACCAGTTTTGAGCAATTGGATGATAGAGTCAACTTTAGCAGCAGAGAGAGGGGATGTTTGGCTTTGTTTGGACAGAAACAAACTATAAAAAGGTTCACATGATGTCACGTGACTTGTGATGTGATTTCCAGCTCTGTATATACAATTTATTACATTAATAACTGTGCGGGACAAAACCGTTCAAATGCTTCATTTTTTAAAATAATTAATATCTCAATTAATATTGAGAGTTACATAATCATCTTGATTGTGATCACAAGTTCAGAAGCAGGGCTATCTCCACTAATTACGTCATTTTTGATTATATAATCCTCCCGTTATTTACAGTACAACACAAATGTTCAAAACACTTGAATGGTTTTGTCCTCTACTTTACCAAGATGTGTGACTTGTGTCTATGGACAAAAGCCCAGAGGTAGCACCCTTCTGGCAAGCTCTACCTGCTCCCAGTTCTCAAGGTACAATAGGATATGATAAGCATCCGATGCACATAGATATGATGCCATAATGAATGTAGTAGACTCAGTGTCCAAGCAAGTATACTTTGTACTGACCCACATGACTGTCATAGCAGCCAAGGCAGGATGACTCTTCTTACATCACATATGGAAGCTATATGGCCTGCTGAGAGTGGTATTGTCTGACTGATGTCAGGGAAACCCCCAGGAATAAGTCCTGACCAAAGCCATACCTACCAAAGTTCATACCCACTGACCAAGACTCATTTGGTATACTCCTGACTACACCAACCAAGATACATGCTGAATGGGCATTACAGCTGGCAGCTGACATCAATGGGCATCAACTATGGCTATCAGCTACACTTTTGGCAGTCACCAGCCATACCGGTGCTCCAGTTCCCCCTTCAATAAATGTGGGGAGTGATGCCCAATACAAGCAGAGCACTATAGCAATGGTATATATATATTCATAATTAGTGGGCAAAGGGTTCCCTAGAGTTTTCTCTTTGGATCCCCCTTCACCAGATATGCTAGTCACTGTGTACATAGGTTCTGTACTAAACACTTTGGATCCCCCTTCACCAGTGTGCTACCCAAGAGTAGAACACCTGCTTAGGTTGCCCTTACATGCAGGTTGCAGAGTGAATTTTGATACACCCCCTCAGTAGCTTCCTTCTGCTTCACTTTGGCCTCCTCCTTGGCCTGGTATTTTTCCTCTGTAGCCTTCTTCTTGGCTGCAACTCTCTCCTCCTGCTTCACTGCCTTGACAGCTTCTTCCTCTTCCTTCTTTTTTTTGGCCACCCCAGCCTCTTCTTTTGCCTTAATTTTAGTGACCCTCTTTGCTTCAGCTTTGACAGCCAGCTAAGCCAGCTCTGCCTCTTTCTACTCATGTTGCCACTGCACCCACTTCTCCTGCATTTTGTGGATCAATCTTGCTGCTTTATATCTATTAGGCTACAAGGGTGGTAATATGGGAAGTTAAGGGTGATGGTGGTGATGGGAGAAGTTCCCTGGGAGATTAAACCAAAGCCTCCATGGAGAGGGCATCCTCTTTTGACACAAACCTGTGTTTGTCTAAGAAAATATGGACTTGTTCTCAATTGTAGACCAATGTGCTCTGGTCATTCACTAGATCCTCCCTGCTCCTTTGCATATCTATGTTTTGCTGGCTTATAGATCTTGTTGTTGGCCCATTCTGTGACATGGCAGGTGAGAGGGTCCTATTTCATAGTGGCATTGCCATTTTGGTTACTTCTTGTCTGTAGAAGTAGGTTGCTAGCTGTCCTGACTGAACTATTCAGCCTGGCTAGTGTGCTTTTATAATAGTATTTAGATGTGAGAGGAATTTTGAGTTTTTTGTTGATGTGATAAGCAGAAGAGAGGTTTTTTGTAATAACTCCATTAAACCTCATAACAATCTTAGTAAATTTCACTTGCTTCCTCTGTTCTAACTCCCCTTGTTTTTTATCTGCCTCTTGTTATAATTCCTGTTTGGGAGTTCCCTTATTCTTTTATTTGAAATCAAGATGACTATTTGAAATACTAATCTAGTATATAATCATGTACATTAATTAGTTTAGTAGTCAGAATATCAACTAAGATAGCTCACTCAGTTTGGTAAACCTCACCCTTAGCAATTAGGGATACTACAAGGTCTAGATGGCACAGCATATAAGCTGAAGCCAAGCCCTATTACAAACTTCAAAGTTTTAACCTCATCAAGCATATACAAGAACTTCACTTACCTACATTCTTAACAGTGACAGCACACTTGTTAGACTTATTTTTCTTACTGCACATGCAGGGTAGTAGCTACCGACTTGCGCTTGGTATACAATGCACCCTTTGTTTCACATTATAAAAGGATTTTATGCAGACGGACCATCATACACCTATACTTTTGTTTTTATTTATCTTTATCTGAAATTGCATAGTGCACATGAGAATTCAGCCCACCTGAGCAGCGGCACATTTATACATATTATGCATGATTTATTTGTGACATATAAGGTAAACAGCTTGAATATGCTACAAGAGTGATCGTCGAGTAGTTTGGCGAGTGATCTTCCGTTTTCGTAAATCCGCCGTAAAAAAAAAATCTTCGGCCCAAGATCCAGTGTCAATCTGTCCACGATTTTCCTGAATATCTCGGAATATTTATTTTTGTCAACTTGACATTTCACCTAATGGCGATTGGTCTCAATATATGGATATCCCTCCGCCGATCCGGCGCAGTCAACGGAAACCAGTTCTGGGCCACAAAAGGTAAATGCATATCTGGCATGTCCATATTCACTGTGTACTATGCAGGCCCCGTTCATAATCACGAAAAAATTTGACTTGAATAAAAAAAAAACAATCAAAAACTCTGGCTAACTTCAGGTGTTCATGTCCCTCACTTACCCTTAGTTTCTTAATTACGGTGTCTTTAGGTCCTTCAGTTGGCGGGCGTAAGGCCTCGCATTTCTACACCATCTTTTAACATTAAAGAATCAATTAGAATTATGAAGCTAGTAAAGCGGCTGGCTGGCCTTCGTTGCATTATTCTTCCATTATGTTTTTTTACATTTCATACCCAAAATAATTAAATAAGAATAAAGGGGAAATTCTACTATTTTCCAAAAATAATATCGTACACGCATGACACCACCCAACGCATCAAATACAGTGTAAGTAAGCAATAGAACGGGGCAATACGCATACCAAATCATTTATTACATCATAAGTTGGCAATATCAAATTTATCCGAGCTCCGGATTACGACACCCGCGGGTGACGGGATACCATAAAGAGAAATAGAATTAATGGACACGAGCGGAGTTCATCCCTGGTTGGCTAGCGCCGTGTGCTTCCTTCGAGTCTAGCTTTGACGGGATGGTTGGGATCGCGGTCGTCCCATTAGGATATGTCCTTGGTAACGGAATTTTATTGAAGAGATCTTGGCTCAGCACGTCATAGCTCGTACTTGTGTATGGGGGATAGCGGATGGCTAAGAGGGATTCCGCTCTAAGGTAACAAAATAACGCATGAGCACTGAGAACGACCATTCGCCAAAAAAAAAATGAGGAAATTAGACACTGACTCAACGGGTACATCCATAGAAGCTCTGTTGTGAGTAAAAGTGTCGAAAGCAAACTTGCCGCCCTGGTAACCATCTTGAGAAAAGAGTAATTCATGAGTTTTCAATATTTTCAGTAAGAGAATATGGACGCAGTCTTACACCCTGAGGCACCGATTCCCCCAACGGGTAGCTGTGGGACTGGAAAACGGTGAGTAAACGACACTTGTCTGGACAAATTTTATTTTGACATACTAGCAAGTTGGTAAAACGTGTCATTGAGGATCAAAGCACCGCTGAGCGTGGTTTCTCGCACTGAGTAAAAAAATTAGCGGGTTAGTCAACAAAATCCAGGGTCTAAAGATAAATGACTTACCACGTTGTTTGACAGATTCATCAAAGGAGAAAAGATACACGGCTAGAGGCTCTGGTCGATCAGCCACGAACTCTAAAGCCTCGTCTAGATTCTAGTGTGGATAATGTGAAGGGAAGTTAAGTTATCACCACCACCTTGTGTACAAGAGGAACTTGGGTGGAAATCTCACGTCTACTGGAACAACAGCAAGGACGGGACCAAAGATTTCATCTTCAAGCAGCGAGTCATCGGGTTGTACATCACGCACTACCGTCACGTCGATTTTGTTCCTCGAAGGATCGACCTGCCCGCCGAGAACAACACGTCCTTTGGAACGTGTTAACATATCCGCGACTCTACGATAGTGCCGTTCGTTTATCATACACCCAACGTCAGGTGACAAAAGAGAACCATT
>QLPI01004821.1:0-27717 GCA_003314275.1 Chroogomphus rutilus | reverse complement strand
AAAGCTGCATTACAGACTTGCAATAAGCTCCTCAAAAAGCAGCCTAATTCCGAGCTCATCAAAGTACGTCGCGTGAAATGTAGCTTTGCTTGGTCCCTGGTACTCATAAGTGCATGTATCTAGTCACTAAAAGCCCTTACATTAGTACGTGCTGGCAAGGGAGAGGAGTCAAGCAACCTCTGTGATGAAGTCCTCATACGAAAGCCAACTGAGGACGTCGTTCTGGCAGCACTGTCTCATTCTCTCCGGGCACTTGGTCGGCGTATGTCTGATACCCACACATCCTTGGTATCTACCACAGCTCATATTGCTATTGTGATGGATAGATGACGATGTTACCGCAATGTACGATGAGGCATTTAAGAAGCAGCCCGGAAATGAGGAGTTAGGAACACAAACATTCATGGCCAATGCAAAGATTTCGAACTGGAAAACCGCGCAACAGGTAAGTATTACCATGCCTCTGCTGTCATCCGCACGCTTTATACCTGTTGTGGATCATCCGCCATTAAAGATACTTGCGTTTGCAAAAATGTCATCTACTCATCACATCTCGCCAGGTTGCAACTAAAATGCACAAAACGTTCAAAGACGATCGTTTCTTGTACTGGAGCATCATGGCTGCTGTATTACAGGTAGACTTTCATATGTTGCGCGCATTTCGTCAAACGTTAAAGATCACAAGGCAAATGACCCCCACACTCCGGCTCCAACCCGTGCGATGCTCTTTGGCCTATCACTGCGACTCATTGAAACAGCCAAGACTCCGTCCGTTTCATCACCGGATCGTTTCTACTTGCATCTCTCTGTGCTGTTTGAGCTGGGTCGCTTGGGTGAGTTACTGTAACTGCAGATGCGCGTACCAAACACACTAGCCACTTCGTTCTCAACGGGTCCCACATATTGAAGTACGCTAACTCACTTTCACGGCAATGCAACGCAGCCGAAGCCCAGAAACTCCTTTCTTCACCAGCTGGTCAGCGCCTATGCGCCACGTCACTAGTAATAGATGAGGTTCGCGCTCAAGTCGCGGTCAAACGCGGCATATGGGAGGATGAAGGCGCGGTTGCGCGACAGCGATTACAGGGTGCTGAGCCTCAGCAGGAGCTGGACGAAGAAACTGAACAGACTAGAAAGTGTGTTCATCTATGCTGGTCGACAGCAATCCCCGTTAATATTCTACACCTAGAGATCGGAACTGGTTGACGTATCTCTCGTTGCTAGATGCGACTTTTCGGAAGCAATCTGAATTCCCACTACATGCGACTATGGTAGAGCTCAGCAGGGTGCGAGATCCGAAGGACTTGGCTAGGGAAAAACGGCTAGAGGAACAGGATAAAGCGGAGCGGGAAAGGGTGGAAGCAAAACTAAAAGGCAAGGGAGGCCAGAATGAGAGTGAGGAGGAAACAGAAATGGTGGAGACAACGTCAGAACAACGTGTTCATGATACCCGCGAGCTGTTGGAGGTACTTGCCGATACAGATGGCCAGGAGGAAAGAGGGTCATTGTTAGCTTTGTTGGAGCTCGAGCGTCGTATAAGAGACGAATCAGACCTGACGCCTGGTGAGTCATTTTCCCCGCAAGTATGTGGAAAAATGGTCGTAATGCGCATCATCATAGAGGAAGGTGTATATGTCAGACTCCTCGCACGATATCTTCAAACTTTCGGTAGCAAGCCGTCGTGTTATGAAGATCTTCGGCCATATGTCACTTGTCTGGAAGGAACTGACCTTGTTCAATGGCGTGCGATCCTCGATAACGTTCCGATTGACACTGTACGTCAAATATTTTGACTCCGTGGTATGAATCCTTACACATCCCAAAGAGCACAGAATCTAACTTGCGACGCCTGAGTAACGCTTTGAAGCTGCATCGTGTAACTCTTTCTCCCCAGGAAGTCACACTCCAGAGCGAGACAGAATTTCTCCAGAAATTTATACAATACTACCATGATGCTCTGCCACTAGGTATTGTCTTTTACACAATGCATGAGTTTTGTTTGACAATCACTTGGCAGGGAAGTCCTTACCGAAGACAGACTTACAACCTGCGGATGACTTAGCTGTCTTAACTGGAGAAGTGTTCGTATCGTTGTGGTCTCTCAACGGTGTGTACTGATTTTATCAAATTATCGCTTCGATGCTATAAACGTCTTATACGATTCTCTGCAGGTGACACCACATACATCTCGAATGCGGCCATCTTCTTGGAATATGCCTTGACACGTAGCAAACACAACTACCAGTTCCGGCTGATGCTCATTCGTTTATATCGGTTACTAGGCATACTTTTGTCTTACTCTTTGATTGTCGCGTGTCATTGATGTTGAACATATCATAGCTGCACCAGGTCTTGCGTTGGAACATTATCGGACACTGAACCCCAAACAAATGCAGACCGACACGCTGTCGCATCTCCTACTTTCGCGCGCCGCGACATTCTCATTGGCAGCTATCGGTGACCTAACCATGCCAAACGAATGTCTTGAAGCAAGCCAAATATACGCCTCAAATTCTACTGAGGTCAGTTGCTTGGTGAAGAGTATCTTCTATATGTCAGGCTTCTAAATATGCTTGTCACCAGACAGCAGAAATGATCGCGAGAGCATTCCAACACGAGAAATACTCCCAGGTGCATATTCTTGCTCTTGTCCTCTAGACATCCACTAAGGGTGGAGACTGAAGGTTCAAGATTTCATTTTGTTCGAAGACCGTCTCGATAATTCCCTCCAACGTGATTTAACGAAGCTGGAGCACGTCAGGATGCGACTCTCACACGAACCTGCGGTACCGGTGACTATAGATACCGAGCTGAACGAGTTCAAATTCATATTTGATCGAAGTATGCCCATCTTCTATGCAGATGTTTTCCAGCTGACCTTATGAGGTTTTGCCAGTCCATCACGACAACCGGGACTTCTCGATTCTTCCCGACCATCAACCCAAGGGCCAGTCTTTTGACTTGCAAACGGTCCTCGGGGGCGTTCATCCTGCCGTAAGATGCTCGCTTTTAGGCCCTACGTAGGGTTTTTCATGAAATGTTTGCGCAGTTTGGCTGGTTAGAGGTCTGGTTGAAGATCTATGTCCGTGCGCTAACCCAGGCGAGCGATTACGATGAGAATGCGCCAGACAAAGCCATCGACCCCTTGTACCTTAAGCTCGTACCGCAGACGGAGGACATGCGTCCGCTCGAGGAACGCTTAGCAACAGTTCTTCCGCAAGAGCTCGAGGAAGTACGTGTTGGCGCCTCATGAAGCTTAGTGACTTACATCGGTTCACAGTTAACTCCTGATGAGCGATCCTTCTGGCGATATACGACTGCTTTAGCTGAGTGGCTAGAGCCGCACCATAGATCCACACGACCACCAAAGATTGTGCCTCCCGCCTCTTTGAGTGCCGTAAAAACCAATGGTTCAGCACACCCCTCAGATAATGGCACCGCGCCACCCTCGGAAGCACAGCCATCGTGGCAAGATCCACCAGAGGTTGTTACACGATATTTTGAAGGTAATTATTGACTCGATAACCATAAAGTTATCCAGCTGAAAGTGTTATTATGGCATAGACGCCTTTGTACGGCTTCAAGAAGTGTCCGATATTAAACGATTGCCATGGGAGGCACTGCATGTTGCTCAACTCGCCCAAGAGGTGAGATCTCTAAGATCTCCCCCCCATTAGTTGCCCATTCGCTAAATTCTACATCTCTTTTAGGCATTTGTTCTTTTCAGCATCCAAACAACTCGATTCAAAGCTGCTGCTAGTGCAAAACGAAAAGGGGACCCAGTACGTTACCCCTACCCACGTTACGATTGCATGTTGCAATGTTGACCTCATTACTCTAGTTATCCCAGTCTTTGAAGAGCTTGCGTACAAGTGCATTAACAGCATTGAAATCGATATCGGATACTCTGCATAAATTGGGCGAGCGAGAAGGCGGCGTGGAAAGACGTAGAAGCCTGGCTGCGAGTGCAGAGAACGCCGTGTCGCAGGTAGGGATAGAGGTCATCAAACATTGTCAGTTTCTCATGATCTGCCCATAGATCAACCACGACTTGGCATTCGAGATTGCGAAGAAAACGACTGATGCCCGAAAACGGATATTTGATGGCGTCGCGAAGGGTCTCGTCAAAATATCTACAACGCATTCCGCTTGATCCATTATCTTGAGCTTTCGATCTATTTATTGGCATAGATCTTTGCATACCCAAAATTCAACACACCCCTCTCAGACTGTTGCTGTAGTAAATTTATCCAGTTTTAATTCCGGTCCCTATCTTCTGCAGTGGGATTCAATGTTGAGAATATGAACTTGGTTTTTTTTTTTAGAAAATGCCATGTGTGAACCCACCTGTCAGATTATAGTACCACGGTCGATGTGGGGAAACCTGAGACCGAGGTTAACGTTGTTTCTGGTCACTAGTCAAGGCTCCAGCCTGTTTAAGGCGCTCGAGCGATGGTCTATTGTCAATCTTCCCTATTCTATCTCTCTCTCTGATTAACTTTTTTAATCGGATGCAAAGAAAAAAAGGCTGCTGAATCAGAAGTTGGTCCAGCTCACGTGACTGCAGCCAGCCATCCCTCACCGATAATGATACGCATACACTGATTCGTATGATGAACAAGAAAACAAGCTCAAACCGGAGAACTTGATAGATAACCAGGACATCATAGGGACAATCCACGTGGAAGTCATTGACAGCTAGTCCGATTCCAGTAATCCCAAATTCTCGATGAATTGAGCGCCGTTATGTCTCTGGTCCTAGCAACTTTTCTAACTCAAAAATGGGGACGACCTGTAAAGAATAAGTGGATATACACTACATCAAATCATAATACCTTACCTCCTGCGAATCCTTTTCGTTACCAGACTTGACATCTTTGGCGTCTTTAGGTTGTGCTCTTGTGATCTCGCATAGAGAGGATTCGGTGCCAGGTGGACGTTGGTCTGGTGGAGGTAAAGCTTTTCGTAGAGAATGCAGAGTTGCGAACACATAAGTTGTTTGACGAGCAATTCGCTCAACAACAAAAGGCCGAGAGGGATCTGTACGAACTACGGGTCTAGAAGTCAAGCATAGGCGAGATGGAGTTGTCATACACTTACACAAAATGGCGTTATTTATATGATCTGCGACCACCTCTCGCCTTTCCATATCCAAATATTTATGCAATGCTCTGCTCTCTTCAGGAATAGGGTAAGCAAGTAAACCGCCAACAGCGACAAGTTCATTATGGTAAGTTGCACGGTCCTCTGATACCGGCAACGCGTTTTTAAGTGAATGGAGGTCGGTCATGAGACTTAACAAACGATTTGTTCGCGATTCGTCTACGAGAGGGTTGCTTTTTGACGAGCAAGATGGATCCAAGGGGATGTGGTGTTTCACTGGAGAAGAGTTTTGTGTGGAGGGACAAGAGTGTACTAGCATGTCGGAGGGCCATGGAAGAGGGATGGTGCGTGATTCTTCAATGAAGTTTTGGATTCTCAGGTTTAAGAAGATATGGGCTGAGTCATTTCGTAGTACGTTCGTCATTGGAGCTAAAACAGTTGGAAAATGGAGGTTAAGCATCTTGACTGCATCCTCAATTTGTCCTAGCAGTATATGCGTCCTGATATCTGAAGTGCTTGGCATGAGGCACTAGTCAAGTAATTGTCACAGAATCTCAGGGAACTCACCTTTGCGCAGTTGTACTTCACACAAAAGTTGGGGATCCAAACCACAGTATCCCCCATCTGTTAATACTTCATCTCCATCTCTGTCAAGTTCTCTTGTGGAACTGTCGCGTGCAAGGACTTGGGCTGTGTCTGCATAGCAATTGTCGCATAGGTAATCCAATACGATCTGCCTCTATTGCAAAACATCTAAGAAATAGCCACACTGTGACATGATATGCAACCGCACTCACGAGATCTCCTGGTGTGGCTGCGAAGCCGGCCGCTACAGCCTTGTTCATGAGGAAGAAGTATGTAATGTGCCCATAAGCGCCTACTACATGTGCTTCGGAAGATCTTCAATGTAGGTTCTCTCTTTTAGAGCTGCATATTATTACCCTGATCATCGATATTTAGTCCAAACTGCCCCAGCCCTTTTGGAGATCCTTAATCATGCATTCGTACGTGTGTATCATACCCACTATCAGCAATAGTGGCAAATAATATCTTGATTCGAATACCTTCGAACTATCAAAAGAAACAGACCTTGATCCACATCATAGATTCTCACCCCTTAATGTTCACCCGTTCCTCGGAATTGGCTTGAACTCAGATCAAAGCCAGGAAAGAACACCTCCTTCGAGCCAAATACACAATCGATTATATGAATGCGTTCAAACAGCATAACTTTTATTGCGTATTTTTTCATGGCGGCCTGGAGCTTGGTAAATGGCAGGACCATTCCCCCCTTCCTCGACCGGGTTTTTGATAGCATAGGAGAGGGGTCCACACCTCCGCCAACAATGACTCGTACCATGCCTATTTCGATTATAAAGCTATTGAACAATCAAACTCGGTGTCTGTCTAGTGATGGGTTGCTAGACCTTCATCCAAGAACTAGGTTTTCCATTGGCTGCGCTGTTGCAGCAGATGACATGTATGCGGAATTGATTAGATCGAACTAGTGCGTAATCCCCGTATATGCTATATGCCTTTACTCTACTGCTGACAGTACGACCATTAATCTCGGACATCTCGTCTTGCCTCGCAAACCTGCTACGTGGCCTCGAGAACCCTTGAGATGGAGCCGTCCATAACCTGTTCGAGTGCCATTAAATTCTTCAACAATCTTCATTTGACAACATTTACTTGGGTATTATCTGTGGAGGAAACCATTTTACTGAAATTTGCATGGGGGCGGAGATGGTCAACAGAAAGAAACCTAGTGAATTAGGGATCTTTGCAGACGCCCCTTATCTCATAGGTCACTGCTCCTGGTTATTTTTTCTTCTCTCTCCCTCTGTTATTGATGTCATCACATCTTGATCATTCATTCCGGCTCAAGAATGCTCGGTGCTGTGATCCAGGGGGCGCCCATGGCTGACAATTCAAACCCTTCCCTTCTTTCATTTTCTCCCCTTCTTGACTCATACATGGAAGAACCTGACTACGCCGTCCGCTGGGCACCCGCCAATCGTGACCTAATTCCACATAGGAACATGGTGTGCTTGTTTGGCCATAGAGATATCCATATAGAACTCAAAAAACTTATCAACGTGGCGGCCCACAACACCTTGACAAGATCATCTGTCAAGTTACATTCTGATGACGAACCAACCGAGGTGTGAATGCACAAGAAAGGTGCGGTCCCTTGTGCTGAATCAGGGGCTGACATGGCTTGTGTCCTTGTGCCTTCATGGATGGTCACTACAACAGTATGGAAATAAAATCCCAGGTTTTTCTTACACAGAAGCTCAGTCATCATTCATACAGTCCACTCTTTAGCCCACGGTGCAGGTCGACTTTGGCCTCGTCAAGATATTCATATAAGCGTCGGACATTGCATGGATATGACTACATTGGATCTACCGTTGTATGTTCTGATATTAACTCACTATTCGAGGATCGAGACCAGGCGTACAAATCATCAAGAATCATCAATGCGGATATGAAGGCGAAAGGGCTCTGTACTTGCATTGCAAACCTGACACCTGTGGTCACCTAAAAGATCGAGAAGGTGGCGTGCAGTGATGATGAAACGATTATCTATCTATTGGATCTTTCCTTACTTGTATTAATTGTTTGTAACAGATATTTCCTACATCATAGCGAATATCATATTCTTTGCAATAAATGCAATTGTGATTTAACACTAAGAACATATATATCAAAACTTCGGTACAGAATTAGCGGGGTCTTCAGGCTCATCCAGCGCGCGGTGACCAACATATTAACTGCAAAATACCTGACACTTGTCGTTAATACATTTTTGTACATTTGTACCAAGTTGCCTGTATTTATTCCTTTGCATATATAGAAGTCCTGTACATTAGAGGCAATCGAGGATGCGACATATTCATATATTTCTGCACAATCTGCTGGGATTGAGCAACAACATTTCGGCCGCACCCATCTATTGACCGATCCAAACAGAAACTATTGGAAATGCCGAAATGTTCCCCATAAATCTATATAGTATCGGATTAAAATAGAGACCAAGAGTGTAAAGGAAGCGTTAATACTCCTACTGATAGAAACGTTGTGTTTCTGTGTTGGGGCTTCACCTCTTCAATGACTAATATATTGGAAAACAAATGAGATCGCCTCGAGTCCAACTTCAGCACGCAGTAAGTCGTCATGATTATTCTTAAGTTCCGCGTTGGTAAAATGATTCCATCTGTCAACGTATTGACCAATTATTACAAGTGCCGCTTTGCACAAGGACTCACGTGCTTGCATCACCGTACAGTAGTACTGGTGCTTTGACCACCTGCTTACCGTCCTTGCACCTTTTGCATTTGAATGTATCGTGAGTTTCACTTAGAGTGTTTTCCTTGAATAAGAATAGTTGACGGAGGTCATCACCAGAGAAATGACGCTCAGTGTCTTGCTTGTCGTCCACGACGCATGACGAAAGAGCTTGCTTAGATGCCTGACGTTGGAATATCTTCTCTTCAATCGTCCCAGTTGAGACAAAACGGTACACGAAGCCTGAAGATTTATGAGATCTGGCTAAAACTCGAAGTTGTAAAATCACGCGTACATTCTTTTTTCTGGCCATCACGCCAGACACGAGCTAAGGCTTGTTGGTCAGCCGCCGGATTCCAGTCTAAGTATCTGGGCATTAATATTACTATGTAGCAACCAAGGATTGGACACACCGGGGTCGAAGAGAATCAAGCGATTGGCCCCAATGAGGTTGATGCCGCATCCGCCGGCCTTGCTGCTCAGCAGAAATACGAACTCGCCTCTCTCGGGATCATTGAACTGGTCCACATATTTCTGGCGCTTTGTTATTGCCATTCCACCATCAAGACGGAAGTAGCCATATCTGTGAACTTGGTCAGTACGTTTGCCTGGCATAAAACCGGAGGACAGAATTGGTATTTACTTCTTGCTTTGAAGCATCTTCTCGAACATGTCAAGGGTTTGAGTGTAATTGCTGATAAGAACAATTTTGTCATTGGTCTCCGTCTTGATGCGATGCAGAAATCTGATACACAAGCATAATTAGTACTAAAATGTGTCACATAAAATGATTTACCTCTCCAAGACGACAAATTTTCCACTCCATTCACATGTAACTCCAGGTCCAGAATGACTCTTCGTCCCCCTACCAGTAGATCTGTCTTTAGCGCCTACGAATCCAGGCGGAATTAATGCATCCGATCCCTTGAGGTCTCCTGGTAAATCGAGTAACTCGGGGTGATTGCATAGTTTCTTGAGAACATTAATAGCTTTCAGAGGCTGTGAGTCCTTTCCTTTCAGTAATGCTTTGATATCCGGGGAACTGATGAACAATCGATAGAGAGAAAGCTGGAGGTCAGAAAGGCCACAGAATACGACTTGTTCGTATTTGACAGGCACTGGGATAGCCATGAGACTTGGAAATAATTTCCGAAGGGGGACACATACGATATTTGCTCAATATATCGTTTGTGCGCCTGATAATGAATTTGGTTACGAGTTTACTCATCTCTTGAAGCTTTTCTTGACACTTTTCCTTGTCCTTGTCTGTAGCATCGGCGTCTCTGCCTCGCATGATTGCGTTCTCAAAATTCTTTCGGAAGTCGTTCCGGGAACCAAGGAAGTTTGGGTTGGCGAAGTTTAAAAGAGAAAAGTATTCAGAAAGATCGTTCTAGAAGAATTATTGGCACATATGACAATGACAATGTGCGGGGACGAACTTGTATTGGTGTCCCGGAGAGAATAACACGGCGTTTGACTCGAAGGCTAGTCAGAGCAGTGAATGTCAGGGAATCTGAACCAAGCACGTCAAAATGGATAATAAAAGTACAGGAATGTGAACTTACCACCATTCTTTAGACGATGACCTTCGTCGCAGAGCAGTAAACCGACTTCAACATTGGCTAAATATGGCTGAAGCGTACGCAGCGTCTCATACGATACGATTAAAACTGAAACGAGCGATAAATCAAATTTAACAACCATTTTCAATTTGAGATTAACTACCTGGTTGCGTGACGGTCTTCCCAGAGGCACTTGCCCATCGCTGGACACGTTCTATCATCTCTGCTTTGGTCCCTTTGCCATCAAGCGCAAGGGATGAAACCGTGTCCTTTCCAAGCCATTTGGCTATATCACGTCGTCATGTGCACGGACAGTCTGAAAATATTGTGACCTACTGAACTCGTTCGCCCAATTTCGGACGAGACTACTCGGGCAGACTATTATAGATTTTTCGATGCTCGGCTTTCCAGGGCGGGGAGATTGTTTAAGCAATGTCCACAGAAGTGTGATGCATTGCAGTGTCTTTCCAAGCCCCATCTCGTCCGCCATGATACATCTGATATTTCATGACTTCCAATGCACAAAAAACAATGCTGAGGTGAGCTCACCCATACTGATTTTCAACAAGCATTCCCGTGGTACATTTGTACAAGAACTTTAACGTACGACTCAGAATGTGATTATAACATTGATATCGAATGACTCACCTTAACACCCTCTACCTGATGGGGCCTTAGCACCTTTGACAACCGAGGATCTATAACCACGGGAACTTTGGCCTGATTCTTGTTCTTCTGCATCCCCTCTCCGAGCAATGAACGTAAACTCTTATGAGGGTTAAATAGCCCCTTATTTTTCTCTAAAGCTTCTCTTTGGAGCCGCTCCCTTTCCTCCTCTTTGAGCCGCTCCTTACTCTCTTCATCCGTCTCTCTTTGGTCAATGGTCGGATCATAGAGAACGATTGCATGATCTTGCATGGGGTCGTGCAGTGGTCGAGGCGGAATGGTAGCTTGCGCTCGGATTCCCAGCGAGACGTTGGAGAGCATCACTGGAACAACTTCTCCTGCTTTGTTCCTAATTTCCGGTACGGCAAACTTTGCTCCAAAAACTTTCTCGGCTGGTTTGGGCTTGAAGATAGGGAATGATTTGTTGATATTAATGACTTCGCCGTCCTCGACATACGCATGATCATTAGTGGACTTTTTCTTCTTACAGCGCCTTGAATCATCCGAGTTGTCTGAGTCACTGTTTTCCCCATTCTCCTTATAGGACACACGCTTACGCTTTCGCTGAGGGAGTATCCGTTCGACAGGTTTCGCGGTGACCGTGGGTGCCTTGAAAGGCTTGTTGACTCTGGTGCTTTGTTGAAGTCTATCTATAACCAGACCGTCGGTTGTAGTGGGGGCACGACGGAGCATTGGTCAAAAAGTCTGAAAAAGTACAAGTGAGGAGGGTGGCCAACGGGATCTGTCACACCTGTCACGGAACACGCGACCCGTGAACTCGCACGTGACGCAATATCAACCGAGTTTAGTA
Organism: Chroogomphus rutilus; assembly: GCA_003314275.1. Classification (NCBI taxonomy): domain Eukaryota; kingdom Fungi; phylum Basidiomycota; class Agaricomycetes; order Boletales; family Gomphidiaceae; genus Chroogomphus; species Chroogomphus rutilus. The sequence continues at coordinate 16,284 of QLPI01004821.1, read as the reverse complement.
ATTACCAATACTTATCATATTTACCAGCTGCGCTCTGCCGAAGGTGCAGCAAGGTGGCTTCGCCACGCAAAGGCGACCCTGCGGCCGCCTTTGCCAGGGGGGTGGCCTAGCAGTCACCTTTGCAAGGAAGAGGTAGTCTTGTAGTTCTTTTGCAACTTAGTATCCTTGCATTCACTACTATATATAATATCAAAAATTAAAATGTATAACACAATTTTCCAATCCTATATTCAATATGTCTCTATCAATTACTATCTATGAATTGTCCTTGAGTAACACTTCTCTACACATATACAATATTACATGTCTTCCTTCCCTCTAGTAACACAACATATATTCTTTCCCAATTTGTACCCCTTGATACACCCACATAAAATTGTCCATGTGAGAAAACATGGTACTGTAAGTCTATTCCTATGGTTCCCAGAGATTGCCCTTGTGACTTGTTTAGCCTCATGGAAAATGCAAGCCTCACAGGGAATTGTTATCAATGTGATTCAAATGACAATTGCTCTGCACTTGTTTGAACCATGATTCTGGGATAAATGCAGTCTATCCTGCCGATAGCCCTGGAATAATCCTCACAAACAGTACCCTGTTGGTCATTTGAACCAACCAAAGTCATGTTCCATTGCAAAGTCCCTGACCTACATCCAGATTCCAAATAAGTATCAAAGGCACTCCAAGCTTGACTTTGAGTTGAGAGTGAAGAAGACCACTCATGTTGATGGAGTTTAGATATGCTAGAGGATATTGGTGAGTATGATCTTCTTGTACTTTCATGGGATCTGCATTGGAATAAATTTTCCTATTTTACTTCACTTGAATCATTTATGTTCACTTTGCTCTGCTTTGGTATTCCTCAGTTTATGTATAGGGATGTATGCCCATCTTCCATGTTTCTTCTATTTTAGTTTATATATCTCAAGCTACCCTGTCCCATACTTAGCTTTTTCTCTGTTTGCACACACACTATAACATCTATACCTACTCACGTATCAATGCCAACCCCCCCCCTCCAATATCCCTGCCAGCTTGCAGTTGTAGGGAATAGGGGCTTTGGCACTCAATCAAACTATCCCAAACAGCAGAACAATCAGGTCACCCACCCCTTTAATCAATCCAGGTGACCCAGTGGTGGTCCTGAGCACAAGAGGGATCAATGAAGGTAATAAAACTGACATTTCTGCCCTAGCCACAATCCTCAAAACCTTTGGAGATTTCAAGCGAGGCACCTCGTGGAACTTAGGCAAAGAGGGTGCCATGCAGCTGGTTGCCATTGCTAAACTGCTAAGGGAGGCTTCACACTTATATGGCGACAAAAGGGTAGCAACCAATGCTGACTTACAAAAGGCCGTGATCAATATCAAGGAAGCGGTCACCATTGCTCATGGCTGTCAGGAACCATATGCATGCATGCCTAAATATTCATTTCAGCCTGCTCAGCCCAACTCCATCTTCACTTGCCTATTCAACTATTTCACCCTTAGTCCATGGACTATATGCACCTTGTGTATCCATCTTAGCATCACATGCTCCTGTCAATTCACTCCACTCATTTACATCAAACCCCATATGCTCGCAATTCCATTCTCACTTCATTTACATTTAATATCCTTTCATTTACGTTCCACTCCACTTTCATTTATTCGCAATTCTGTTCTATCTCTTATATCCAATCTGTTATTACGTTCCTTGTAGGGTAACTCCATTGGGAATCAGGGTGACACATCACCCCTCAATGTCACCCAGGAGATCAAGATTGGGAAGTAGTATTTCAGTTCTCACTTTTCACAATCCTTGGCTTTCTTATCTATTATAGGAATCTAGTCAACTCCTCGTAGATTTGAAAGTAGTATAAAGAATTTGTACATTCAGTAGTTCAGTCCTCAGTCAGATAATTGACTTTGATTTCAACTTTGATTTCAACTAAGCCTTTCTTTCTGTCTTGCTATTCCAAAATTAGGGACCAGTGTGATCTGGTGGGCACAACATACAAGTTGAAGCTGTGCCCTACTCTGAACTTTGCCATTGTTTATCTTTGGGAGATATTATGTTTAATTATGATTATGTTATTCCTTCATATGGTAACAGTATTATCTGACTTCTACACCTGATCGCACCTCTTTTCACATATTACGATCATCATGAATACTCAATCAACCACTCATAATCTACCCTTCATTGTAGAAGTCCCAAGTCAGTTGCAGGAGATTTCCACAATTTGACGACTGTCAGAACAACCTTTGATTCATGAAGCTGGCCCATCAGGCGGGAACACTCCTTCTGAATGTGAGGATGAAGAAGAAGAAGAAAGAACCAATTGACAATAACGACAATGACAAGGCAAATCCAAGCCCTATTCAAGTTTCAAATCCAAATCCCACTCACATTTCCAATCCGACTCTTATTTCCAATCTGACTCTTACTTCCACTTCTAGTACCGACAAAATTGTCAAGGCACTCATCGATCGATTAGCCCAACCACTCTCTAGATCCAATCCCAACCCTGGCCATCATGCCAAGGTTCATGAGCCCAAGGTTTACGATTGCACTGACCAAGCTAAGCTTTGCACATTCTTCTTACAATGTGTGCTGGCTGAACTTTCGAGACCATCCATCTGCATTCTTGTCAGATGCGTCAAAGGTCCAATATGCCATTTCATACCTCACAGGCCCCACACTTCAGTACTTTGAACCTGCTATTCTAGGTGAAATCCAACCTAAGCCTAGCTGGCTTAAGGTCTAGAAAGACTTTTGTCAAGAACTTGAGACCAACTTTGGTCCATTCAACAATGCTGCACAAGCAGAAATTAAGCTTGGCATGATAGTCATGAAGGATGCCCATTGTGCAGCATGATACTTCATCGATTTTGCCTGAGCCTCCACTTGTACCCAGTGGAACAATGCCACCCTTGCACATGCAGCATACAAAGGGTTGGCCAGATGCATCAAGGACAGCCTCCTTCACTTCTCTCAATTCAAATCTCTCACTGAACTCAGACAGTATTCACTTGAGATTGATAGCAGATACTGGAGCACAAGGAGTTTGACAACTTCAGAATGCCTGCATGGCCGAATGGGTCCTCCTCCAAATCCATCCCTAATAACAACAACCAGTCTTCCTCCAACTCTAATAACTCAAACAATAACAAGAATAAGAAGGAAGGGAAGAAGAATGGCAACGATAAGTCTTCCAACAATAACAACCATGCTAATGACATTTTGTCCAAGCTCGGAAAAGATGGGAAGCTGTTGCCCGAAGAACATCAAAGGTGAATTGATGCGGGACTCTGTCTCTTGTGTGCTGCAAAAGGTCACATGGTCAAGGACTGCCCCAAATCCAATTCCCAATCATCATCAACTTCTTCTTCTAATAACAATAACAACAACAACAACAACAACAACAACAACAAAAAATCGATGAAAGCATGTACGACAGGCTTCCGGAAGGGTTTCCAGAGGTTCAAAATGATTTCCGAGGAGGGGTTCATACTCCGGAGGCGGAGGGACTAAAGGTCATGGATTCATGATTGGAATCGGAATGGGAGCAGAAGGATGGGAAGTGCCGGGGGGTCTAGGACTGTTCATGGTATAGGGTGGTTTGAGTGGTTTGAGGTTACAGGGACTTGGCTTCAACTTATGTGTTGCGCCCTCCTTGATCATCTGTCCCTAATTTTGGAAAGTCAGAAAGTTTACTGGAACTGAATCGGAAACTTTGATGCAGAATTAAGTTGATATTCACACTGGCCAATAGTTCAGTTGACTGGTGACTTATATACATGTATCTAGTCTTGTACTAACTTTTGCCGAGTAAAGACAAGGGGGGAAAGAGAGTACAAGGGGCAATACAGAATGAAGAACAAGGGAGTGAGGTACATGATGATCCTGCGTGTTGTTTATCAAAGGAGCAGAACTTTAGCTTCGGAATCTTCGGAGGTTCAGGAACATGGAACCTCGGATTGATACATTGGACTTTGGAAGGCAGTTATTCAGGCTTTGAGCGGTCAGAAAGGTCTCAGAAATGGTGCGGGTAGTTGTGGAGATTAATGTGGGTTTATTGGTGGCATGGGCCATAACACATGGTCTAAACAGAATTACAAAGAAGGACCGTTATCCACTTCCCCTTATTTCCACCTCTTAGATGCCCCCAAGAAAGCTCATATATACACAAAATCAATCTCAGACATGCCTATCATATCATTTTAATTGCCAAAGGGGACAAATGGAAGACAGCTTTTAGGACTCGTTATGGATCCTTTGAGTAGCTTGTCATGCCTTTTGGTCTATCTAATGCCCCTGCTGCATTTCAGCGCTTCATGAATGACATTTTTGGCGATCTATTAGACAATTGCACCATTGTCTATTTGGATAACATCCTCATCTATTCCAATGACAAATCCTCGCATATTGTCAAGTACACGTACTGAGACCCGGTAATTCAGCAGTGCTGACTGAGCAGTAATCCTATATCTATGTCCAAGTGTCTATGCCACATGCATATCACTTGGTACGCTGGTCTCGGCTTGGCACATCCACCACCCACATTCCTTGCCCATCACCCCTTGCATACTCTACACCACTCATCATCCATTAATCCTTCCACACCTACTCCTTGTTTTTCAATCCGCCTCACCTCGGGACTTCCTGTCCTTGTATTATCCTCGGCCATGGCCCCATTGTTTTATAGATGGTCACTCCCTATTGTCTTGTCCTTGGCCACATTCGTATTATTCTATCTTTGATTGTTCTATCCCCGTTTACATTCCTTCATTCTAATTTTACTCATTGTGGACAATACCCACATGCTCTGCATACCTTATTGTCCCACATTCCTTATTCCACATGTTGCTTCTTAAACCTATGTAAGTAGGGCATGCATGTATATATTTCCTCATTCTGGGTATCGACTAGGCTTAGGCCCTTCTACCTTCTCCTCCTCTGTTAAAGTCCTCTACTTGGGCCGGCACCATCGGCATCCTCCCGAGTACCCTCTCTGTTGCAAATCAGTGGCATGCACGGAAGAGTAGGGTGCAATGCACGAGTACGTTAAAGCCAAAGCCACTACTCCCAGCCTATAGGACTTGGCCATTCCTGTCTGACATCTTGGCATTCCTGAAGCTTGACAGTTCCCGAAGCTTGACACATATCAAACATGTTCGCAAAGTTCTTCGACAATTACACAAACACAACCTTTATACTCGAGAAGACAAATCCTCTTTCCACCAAACATCTGTCAAATACCTCGGATATATCCTATCACCTGACAGTCTGATGATGATGGAAGACAAAGTCAAATGCATCACTCAATGGCCCTAGCCATGAAAAGTCAAGGATGTCCAATCATTCCTCAGATTTGCAAACTTCTATTGATGATTCATTTTCAATCATTCCTCCATTACAACTCCCCTTACTCGACTCACTTGCAAAGGTCTGGCCTGGAACTGGACTGAGGAGTGTAGAGATGTGTATAATAAGCTGAAACTGGCATTCACATCTGCCCCCATCTTAACTCATTGGACTCCTGATTTGCCCTTGATTGTGGAGACAGATGCATCAGATTACACTTTCAGCTATACTCTCTCAACACATGCCAGATGGCAAGCTTCATCCTGTCACATTTCATTCCCAAACTTTCACTTCTCCTGAACTCAACTACAACATTCATGATAAAGAACTGCTCGCGATTTTCGAAGCTTTTCAAAAGTGGTGTCATTACTTGGAAGGTTCTGGTGACCCTGTCAATGTCATCACCGATCATAAGAACTTGGAGTACTTTTGCATGACCAAGTTGTTGACTAGACATCAAGCTAGGTGGTTGGAATACCTTTCCCAGTTTAATCTATCATTCGTTTCAGACCAGGTCGTTTGGGCACTAAGCCTGATTTGCTCACTAGATGATGGAATGTCTACCTTAAGGAGGGGATGAGCGACTATACCACTATTAATCCCAAAAACCTTCGACCCATCTTCTCTCAACATCAGTTGACCACATCCCTTTGATCCACAAGCCTTGTCGAACATGTACTAAGGGCCTCAACTCTTATGGACACTGAGCGCATCCTGAATGACATTAAACATTATCTTCCTTCTGACTCCTTAGCCCAGAAACATCTCGCAAATAACAATGACCCGAAGTGGCAGACTAATTCCAATAGTCTGTTATTATTTGATGATCACATCTACATTCCTGAGGCACAAGACTTACACTTATGCGTGTTATGACATAAACATGATGACATTCTTTCTAGACACTTTGGAATTAACAAAACCATAGACCTCATTAGACACAACTACAATTGGCCTGGCATGAGGTCATTTGTCAAAGACTACTGCAAATCCTGTACAATGTGTATGCGGAATAAATCACAACATCATAAGCCCTACAGATTGCTCAAGCAGCTTCCAGTGCCAGAAAAACCCTGGAACTCAATATCCATGGACTTCATCAAGCAGCTCCCCACGTCCTCGGGATTCATGGCTATCCTAGTCATTGTCGACTGCATTTCCAAACAGTCTATCTTCATTCCCACTTCCATTACCATCACTTGCAGAACTCTTTGTACTTCATGTATTCTCCAAACATGGCATTCCTTCCCACATCACTTCAGATAGAGGCTCAGAATTCATGTCCCATTTCTGACATTCTTTCAGAAAAGCCCTCGATATGAAGTTGCATTTCACCTTGGGCTATCACCCAGAAGGCGATGGCCAGACAGAGTGTACTAATCAGACATTAGAACAGTACCTTGACGTCTATTGCAACTATCAACAAGACAACTGGGCTTTGTTATTACCCCATGCAGAGTTTGCCTATAACAACGCTCCTAGTGCCACCACTGGAGTCTTGCCTTTCTTTGCCAACAAAGGCTATCATCCCAATTTCACCATTCATCCCGAATGTGACCTCACTTCATCACAAGCGCAAGACTTTGTAGTTGACCTGGACAAATTGTACCAGCAGCTTTGAATCAATATCCTCGACACTCAACAAATGTACCAGACCTCAGCAGATGCTAAACAACTTCCATCTCCAGACTTTCCTATTGGCAGTCTTGCTTTTATCAAAGCTAAATTCCTCAGGACTACCCATCCTGTGAAAAAGCTAGCTGAGAAGTTTTTGGGTCCATTTGAAATCATTGCACGTCCCGGTACTCACTCAGTTACTCTGAAACTCCCAGACTACATGAAAGCAGTACATCCTGTATTCCACATTTCAATGCTTAAGCCAGCCTCTCCTAATCCCATTCCCAATCACATTCAACCACCTCCATCCCCAGTCATTATCGATAGCAAACCTGAATTTGAGATATCCGAGATCCTCAACTCGAAAATCGATAATCAATGCACAGCATGCAGGCTATTGTGCTTAGTGCAGTGGGCAGGATATAAAGGCACAGGTGAAGAAACTTCATGGCTCCTTGCAACAGAACTCAACCATGCTTCAGAAACCATTCAAGACTTTCACAAGTCATATCTGTCCAAACCTGGACCATTACCCATTCCATAAGCACCTTGCAATTTCTCTTCCATTCACTCTCGCTCACTCCGTTCATTATCACTCTTTGCATTTCAGTTCCTTTCATTCCGCCTTCAAAGTTCAAAAAAAAAACCCTCTCAATTCCGATTCACTCATTCCAACTCACAATTCAGCTTCTCCTTTCCATTTTCAAGTTCAACTCTCAGTTCCCATTCCATCACTCCTTATTCCAACTCAACTCTCAATTCCAAACCATTCATTCAGTTCACGTTCAAGTCCAATTCAATTCAAAAATATACATTTAAGTCAAAACATTCCTATTCTACAATTACAACTCTATTTCTCCATCCTCTTCCTCATCAAATGCACTCCTCAGTTGCCCAGAACCCATCACCCAATTCTCCCAAGTAACCCACACCCTGGGTGGCTCCTGCACCAAGCCTGCTTTGGTGGATATCTGATAACCTATCTGCAATGACAAGTGTAGGGTGCAAACTTGCATCTCACCCCTGAGAGACCAATCTCAATATATTGTATTTATATATCGATTTCGGTATCACTTTGTGTGCTTTTGAATTCTGAAATTTCCTCTCATTTATTTGTATTTTTACCCTCAATATTAAGGGAGTTATTCGTTCTTTTCTATGTACACTACTTACGGGCGCTTACCCACGCACGACGTGACGTGCGTGGCCAGCTCCCTGGATTTGGAACCGGCAGCCTGGCTCAAACCTTCGATAGGGTCAAAGGCCGGTTGCAGGGTATATGTGGGTGAAACACAACCCGCGCATGCCTCCCTCCTCAGTTGTTGACTACACTGAGGAGGTGAGTTGTATAATATTATGTACAAAGCCTCAGGGCTAATTTCTCTTTTATTTCTTTTGTAAGATAAATAAAATAGGTATATTATCCGAATATACATATAGTTGTTGACTACACTGAGGAGATAAATAAAATAGATTGCCTATAAATTCCTCAAACCTACTGCAATTTACTCATAATCTCATCAACAAGTTCCTTACCTCTGCTCGCAATGCCTCATTTTCCATCCACCGCTTGGCATTCTCCTGTTTGCTGTCTGCCACTTCCCAACAAAGATTGTCCATGGACTGCTTGAGCTCCACCAAAGCAGCAGTCAACGCGATGACTGGGGAGGGCTGGGGAGGTACAGGGACAATGGAGGGAGGAGGGGGGACAACCATGGGAGGCAGTGAGGGAAGAGGTGGTGGGGATGGCATAGGAGGTGGTGATGGAGTAGGAAGTGGAGGGGGTGGAGGCATAGGCAATGACACCATTATGTGTGGTGTTGGTACCACTATAGGTGGTGAGGGAATGGGGAGTTCAGGAGGTGGGGGGGATGAAGGCTGGAGAGTGGGTATCCCAGGCTGGAAGAGGGGAGTACACATCCTGGGCTGGATCCTTGCCCTTCTAGAAGGTCCTGGCCCATCCAAATCATAAACTTCAGGTGTACCTTGCCTCACTCTTTTCTTCCTCGGACTTCCTTCAACCTCACTGCTTCTTGCCTTTCCCTTCCCTTTACCTTTCCTCTTACTTGTACCTCTACCTGATACATTGATCGTACAACCAACTCCCCTCTCACTGTACCACACACATGCTCCCATATCCAACTCCCCATCCCATTTCCAAAGACATGTGTTGTGCCGTTGCATGCATTGTTTGCAGGAGAGATCAGACTTGTGGCCCTCGACCCAAGGCATATTGTCATCCTCTTCTACCAGCCTTGCATCACGGTAGAAGATTATTTTGGAGCCAAACTTGGCATTTCACATCTCCAGACAAGTGTACTAAAAAGAAAATCAGTATTACATTAAATCTGAGCGAGGGATCACTCACCTTTGCACTCTTCAAGTGGGATCCTTCTGTGAAATTATCAAGACTGAAATACTATCTCAGTCTCTTGGAAAAGAGCTCATATTAGAAGTAGTTAGCTATCTGAAATACTATCTAAAAGAATAATTAACAATTGTATGAAATATAAAGATAAACTTGAACTCATACCTCAGTCTCTTGGAAAAGAGCTGAGGTCACAGAGTCACACAACTGCGAAATACAATGGCAAATTCAAACTCCTATCAAAGGCAGATATATCAGAGATAATAATGAATAGACTCCATACCCTCTCTCCAATACCATCAGGTCCTAGTTGCCAGGGATCAGGAGAAAAGATGTTTGGGCTGAATATCAAATCCTTAACACTCCCCCTCAGTCCAAATCATCTGTTCCATCTCCAATAGCTTGATGGGTCAGCTGATCTTCTAGCGATTGAAAAATGTAAGTGGCAGATGAATTTTTGATGGTACTGAAAGGCCATGGTGGTGTAGAAGGGTTGGAATAGGTAAGCAAGGTTGTGCAAGCACAGAGATAAAGGAGAGATATGTTCAGGCTGAACACCAAATTCTGAGCACTCTCCCTGAGTCCAAACCGGCAGGTGTTGTTCCAAGTAATCCAATGAATTGTCCATGTCACTGCCCATGATGGTCATGCTTGGTTTAAAGTCTTAGCAGACTCAGATCCAGTTTAAAGTCATAGGGGACTTAGATCTAGTTTAAAGTCATAGTAGACTCCGGTCCAGTTTAAAGTCATAGCGGACTCCAGTCCAGTTTAAAGTCATAGCGGACTCCGACTCGACAGGTCCAGTTTATAGTCATAACAGACTCCAGTTTATTTCATCAGTTTATAGTCATGATGGACTCAGGTTCTGTTCATCAGTTTATAGTCATGACAGACTCGATCCGAAAGTTCTTCAGTTTATAGTCATGATGGACTCAAGTCGAGTTCTTCAGTTTATAGTCATGATGGACTCAAGTCGAGTTTTCTTCAGTTTATAGTCATGACGGACTCAGGTTGAGTTCATCAGTTTATAGTCATGATGGACTCGAGTTGTGTTCATCAGTTTATAGTCGTGATGGACTCGGGTCGTGTTCATCAGTTTATAGTCGTGATGGACTTGTTCCGACATTCAGGGCAACATCATATCTAAATCTCCCCCTCGAACCGGAGGTCGGTCGGTCGGTCGGTCATGTCGTAGATGATTGCTATTTGTCATAGTTGTGATGGACTTCACTGGACGATATTCAGTTTATAGTCTTGACGGACTCAATCCGACATTCGGGGCGACATCATATCCAGATCTCCCCCTCGAACCGGAGGTCGGTCGTGTCGTAGATGGTTGTGTCAGCTCTTTCAAACTGCGTTCAATCCTCTTGACGTCCTCGTGATGCTACTGGACGTCGCGATATGCCGCACGTGTCTCGCCATAATGTTGAGAGTTTTGGAGCGCTTGTGTGAATATTTGACTTTTCATACGAAATTTTCTTGCTAAGAATGTGTCTAATCTATCATGATTGATCTTGCCCTTTGTCATAGACATCCAGTTCAATAATGTGATTTTCCTCTGCGTTCTTTTCGTGCAATATGACAAGGAAGAGACCTGCGGTATCCGCTGTCGGTCCATTCTGTCTCCGTAGTTAGGGTCCCCGTAGTCCTGGCATGTGACCATGATTTCAGGAAAATATCCGTTTCTGTCCCTAAGGTTTGCTGTTTGAGGAGTACCGATGTGGAGTCCAAACATTCGGTAGAGAAACCGAGTGATTTAGCATAATTAAGAAACCCCAAGCGACTAGAATTGGTGAGCATTGTACCACCCGCGGCTGCAGGCGAGCTGAAGGAACGCCACATTCCTGAATGGGGAAGCCTAAGCAGAGTGTGATTGAGAGTGTGAGGGGAGCAGCGGTGAACAACATTCTTGCTCGATATCACAGTAGAAAGCAAATTTACAAGTAGAATGGGTCTGGAATGATCATCCAGGAGACAGGTGGATGTTGCCGATGACCTTATTGACAAGAATGTGACGGGTCAAAAGACGGGAAATGCAACTACACCTCAAAACGCCGCATGTGTCGAAAAAAGTTGGGCAAGCAATGCCATACGGCCCGACACTGGTTTGAAATGCACGCCATGAAAGAGACTCAAAGGAATTGAATGGAAGAGATTATCTTAAGAAGCGTGTGGAAATGACTGGTCAACCCATGACAGTTGACTTTTCTCCGCAAGACTTGTCAACCACTATAGATGTGTTCCATGTCGACACGCCGGTAATCGAAAATTTCGGTAGTCATGAAGGTCATGATGATAGTCGCAGACACCAATGTCAAAAAAATACACCAGTTCGAGTTTTGATCTTCACGTCGTCTGCGATCTTTCCAAACCCGTCAACACCCTTGAATGAGCCACCAAACACCCCTTTTCCCATTGTAAAGATTAAAGGGCGTAGCGTAAAAACAATTGAAGACGGCAATAAGAAATCCCTATAAGGAATGGTATACGTGCAAGTTGCAACAGACGCCTGTTGTAGTATCGTCCGAAGTTTATCGTGATCTTGACAAACTCCTTCTGAAATGATGATCTCTAGCTGTCACAGATCGGCGGGTCCGTGACTTGCACAACACACAGTCTTGCTTTCGTGTGCATGCATCAGCACGCAGAAACTCGCATTGAGCAGTTTGAGTACGTCGGTCTTGCATTGCCCAAACTTGGACTACACTGTTGTTCCACCGGCTGATAATTGAATCTGGCTCTCCTTTCCGATGCCACTCTTCTTCTAAAAATTCTGAATTTGAACCTTAAGCTCAGCGCTAAGCAAGCTTGTCGTCTGCACCAGCACATCAAGCTGCCTTTAATTACGTTGGGTGGCTGCCAATTCCAGTGTTCAAAGACTGTGAATGAAGAACAGATATGCGAGCTACATTGTCGCTGAATATCCTCAGGTTGTCTTGTATGAAGCTGATCTCAGAGTGGAATGAGGATATGTCCACAATGACTGTAGAATCAGGGTTCTCCCGGCTGAAGTTCGTCATTCCATAACCGCCGTTCTCTTGGATGTGAGCATTTGGAGGTCGGATCGGCGAGCCTCTCGCGTTGTCTCCATCGCATCGGGAAGAAGGGCTGCCCCCTGCGTGTCTGCGTGCCACCCCTCGAGTAGGTTTGTTCCGCGGGTTCTGCGCTCACGTTACTCATACAGGTATGGTATCATCTGGCGTGTCGTGAGGGGTCGTCCTCCCCTCGTTCTGTGTCTGTGTTCGCCCCTTGCACATGCGCCACTGTCCTCACGTAGTCCCTGGTGGGCTCTTCATGTCTCTCGGGTCGCATTTGGGCTGCTGCATACGCCGTGGTGCGTCTGGTTCGGGGTACGCGCGGTATTGTAATTCATAAGTAAAAGGGGCCGCGCGTCTCTGTGACGGTCGTCGTCACGCATGTTCGCCGGCGGGCTCATTTTGACTGACGGTGCTTCGCTCCCGTATGTCGTTGGTTCGAGATCCGCGCAGTAAGGGTCATAGACGTAAGTCTTAAGTGAAAGGGGCCGCGCGTCGCCGTGACAGTCGTCATCACGCGTGTTCGCCAGCGGGCTCGTTATGGCCGATGGTGCTTCGCTCCCTCTTGGGTCATAGTGTAATAGATGTGTATGTGTCTTTGTCTTTGTACTGAATAGTACCACCTTGCATGTTGTGTGCATCATGGCTGATTTTGGTGAGTGGGTGCCACCCGCAAGTGCGTTCGCCATCTGGCCTTCAGATCATCATGTCTTGTGTCCCAATGGCCTTTGGCTTGGCTGTGATCAACGGGTGCCACCTGTGGCTCAGTTCCAGAGTCCTAGGTCAATTCCCAGCATTGCCGGGGCCCATAACCTGTGAAATTATCAAGACTGAAATACTATCTCAGTCTCTTGGAAAAGAGCTCATATTAGAAGTAGTTAGCTATCTGAAATACTATCTAAAAGAATAATTAACAATTGTATGAAATATAAAGATAAACTTGAACTCATACCTCAGTCTCTTGGAAAAGAGCTGAGGTCACAGAGTCACACAACTGCGAAATACAATGGCAAATTCAAACTCCTATCAAAGGCAGATATATCAGAGATAATAATGAATAGACTCCATACCCTCTCTCCAATACCATCAGGTCCTAGTTGCCAGGGATCAGGAGAAAAGATGTTTGGGCTGAATATCAAATCCTTAACACCTTCAACCCATGGCACTCACATATTGATGGCATCTCTCGCATCCTCTTCAAGCTGTGCATAGTTACATTCAATTATCTATGGCATGGGAGTAGGCATATTGACGGGAGGAGGACGGTTGGCGCTGTTGAGATAGGAGACAATGGGCAAAGTATACATGCCCATAAGCTTGCAGACATATGAGGGGTTAATGAAGGATTCTTCTTCCATTGGTGATGTTGACGATGTTCACTTCCCAAACTCCCTCACGGTTACTCTTATATGCTCTCGCATTTCTGAACTCCAATGGGGCCACCATTCTAGAACTTCATTTCTGTGGCCTCATGGGACTCAGCTGTAAGGGGGGGGGGTACTGTCAGGAACCGTACGCTGGCATGCCCAACTATTCATTTCAGCCTGCTGAGCCTAACTCCACCTTCACTTGCATATTCAACTATTACACCCTCAGCTTACGAATGAAATGCACCTCATGTATCCATCTTGGCATCACATGCTCCTGTCAATTCACTCCACTCTTTTACATCAAACCCCATATGCTTGCATTTCCATTCTCACTAATATCCTTTCATTTACGTTCCACTCCACTTTCATTTATTCGCAATTCGGTTCTATCTCTTATATCCGATCTGTTATTACATTCCTTGTAGGGTCACTCCATTGGGAATCAGGGTGACATGTCACCCCTCAATGTCACAGAGGAGATCAAGATTGGGACATTGTATTTCCATTCTTGCTTTTCATGATCCTTGGCTTTCTTATCTATTATAGGAATCTAGTCGACTCCTCATAGATTTGAAAGTAGTATAAAGATTTTGTACATTCAGTAGTTCGGTCCTCAGTCAGATAATTGACTTTGATTTCGACTTTGATTTCAACTAAGCCATTCTTTCTGTCTTGCTATTCTGAAATTAGAGACCAGTGTGATCTGGTGGGTGCAACATACAAGTTGAAGCTGTGCCTGTCAGGGGATGACCTTCTCCAAAGCCTGATCCAAGTCGGAAGTACCATTTCAAACTCCGATCAACTCCGAGGCTAAAACATCCAGAAACCATCGAGTGGAGACAGGAACGATCTTGAAACATGATGACTAGAAATCCAGAGTGAACGTCCGAGCCTCGGACTTAGTACCAGGAAGTTGGCTCTACAAACTCCGATGTATTGATTTGTAACTAGTGCACAGACCACCCATATAAAGGGTATAAAAGGGGCTCACCAGCAGCGGGATCCTTAGACTTTCCTCTTTGGATTCCCCCTGCTTAGGTGAGGACTCCGTATGTATTTAGGCAGTAGTAAAACAATTAAACACTTTGGATTCCCCCTGCTTAGCTCGCCTCCGAGATATACCTCGGGGCTGTAAGAGGGTTGCCCTTACAGTGCCCTACTCTGAACCTCACCATTGTTTATCTTTGGGAGATATTACATTTAATTATGATTATGTTATTCCTTCACATCGTAACAATGGCCAGCCCTCTGCAGCCCCAGCTAGAGTCACCTACGCTACTGCTGCCAAACGAGGCCTGGGAATTATACCATCCCAGGGCAACATCCATAAACAGAAAATGGTTGCAGAGCTGTAACAGAAGCAAATATTCATCTCAATAAAAAATGTTGCAAAAGATGCCCCCATCTTCAAATGGGAGCCAGCTATTGTCACAAGGTATTGTAGTGACATATCAAACAATAAGTCTTATTGTAACACCAGATGTAGATTTATTTTATAACCCATCTTTGTTGAGAGCAGCCCAAACAACGCCCTACCGATGACCCAGCCCCTCCGGGGCATCACCAAGTCAGCCAATGGCAATTTTATGCTTACCTTCAAATCTGCAGAAGATGCAAACAGAGCCAGAGCCCACACGGACAAATGGGTCAGAAACATTGACCCAGCAGCCACAACACCAAAATGCTCATATGCAGTAGTGGCACACAACGTCCCCACAACTTTCTGGTCTGAGTCTGATGACCTGGGAAAGGCCATGAATGACCTTGAAAGAGGGAACTCCAACAATGAGCTTAACGACCATCAGATTGCCAATATAGCCTGGCTCACCAGCACTGACTCCCTGCACAGAACCAAAACTGGCCCGCTTATGATAAGTTACAAAACAAACACAGCAGCAAACACAGCTATAGAAAACGGACTAGCAATTGATGGTGTCCTGTGCAGTGTTAGCATTTACATCCCATGACCCCCACAATGCTTCTGGTACCAGGACTGGGGCCATCGGGCGATGGGGTGTACAGGGGAGGCATGCTGTGGCTGATGTGCTGGACCACACACCACTACTGATCATTCATGCACACATGATCAACCTTGCCCTACAGCTCAGAACTGCAACACTGAAAAACCTGTTAAGGATTTGATATTCAGCCCAAACATCTCTTCTCCTCATCCCTGGCAACCAGGACCTGATGGTATTGGAGAGAGGGTATGGGTTCTATTTATTATTATCTCTGATATCTACCTTTGATAGGAGTTTGAATTTGCCATTGTATTTCGCAGTTGTGTGACTCTGTGACCTCAGCTCTTTTCCAAGAGACTGAGGTATGAGTTCAAGTTTATTCTTATATTTCATACAATTGTTGACTGTTCTTTTAGATAGTATTTCAGGTAGCTAATTACTTTTAATATGAGCTCTTTTCCAAGAGACTGAGATAGTATTTCAGCTCTTATAATTTTACAAAACCCAGATGTGCCAACTTGTTGAGGAATAGGGAATGCTCCCTATTATTTTTAATCATTTTTTCGAGCCGAATCAGCCTG
>QLPI01004819.1:0-17775 GCA_003314275.1 Chroogomphus rutilus | reverse complement strand
GAGTATAAAACAATGGGGTCTCGTCCGAGGATAATACAAGGACAGGAAGTCCCGAGGTGAAATGGACCGCGGAGTGTGGGTGGCGGATGTGCCGAGCCGGGACCGGTGCACCAAGTGTCATGCAAGCGACGCGGGCACTTGGTCGTGGGTATAGGATGATTGCTCGGTCGGCACTGCCGGTGGATGGGTCTCGGTACGTGGACTTGACAGATCTCCACTTTGATCACTAACGACTTCGGACTTGGGGTGGTGGCAACCACATATCTCTTTGGAAGTCTTTTTTTTCCCATTTTCGGAGCCGTATCTGAGATTGTTTTGGTGGAGCCTCTGATATTTGTGCGTCTTTGGATGGCTGCTCCTCTGGAAGGAAAGGTGCAATGGTCACCTCACATTCTTCTTCCAGACACGAGAACCTATTATGTACAGGCAGCAGGGGCACACGATTCATCCACTGCCGGCTCCAAAACCCTCTTCTTCCTCTTTCTCTTTCCACCCTTCCACTTCCTCGGAGTCTCTCAGTACTTCCATTAATGCCACTTCTGATGTTCCTACAAGGTCTAGAAGTTCCGGAAGTAGCTCCAAATTTTCTTCCATACTCATAGTTCGGATATCAAAGGACAACGGGCAGTCTCGTGCATAGTGTCCAGGTTTTTGGCATCGGTGACAAACTCCTAGGGTGGAACCTTTTGCTCGGGTCCAGTCTACTTCCATCGGGGTCAGAGTTTCTTTTGGTGCATTCGGTGGTGGCATGGAAGTTCGTCGGGGTATTTCTGGGAAACGAGGGGATAATGCTGACATCCTCGGAACTCCGGGAACTAATCTGGGAGGCACGCCGTTTGATCAGGCAGAGGTCCAAAGTTGGCTACGATGTGCCTCTGTGAATGCTTTGTTGGCTTCTTGGTCCCATGCAACCCTTCGTGCTGCCTCATACCATCCTTTGGGGTCATCAAAACTCGGAGTTCCACTCCCCAGGAGTGCAACCTTTGTCTGTATTCCTGGTTTGAGGCCTCAGCGGAACTTGATTATGATCATCTTGTCATCGTGGTATTCTGCAAGATCCACCAGCTCTGCAAACCGGTCAATGTATTCTTCTACAGAGTCTTTGCCTTGGTACCAGCCCGTCCCTTCTAGTCGTGTGAGGGCAGAGAGTTGTTCATTCTTCGGACAGAAATTTCGTACAAAGTCCGACTCGAAGGCTCTCCAGTCCGAGTAGTGTGGATGTCCAGTCCTCTCACTTCGGAGTATTTTGTTTGCAAAGCGGGCCGCTCTGTCAGACTTGAAGTAGGAGAGAGCCCAATGTATCCGAGACTGGCTGTTGGAAAACTGATCTCCACAGATTATGAAGTAAATGTTACAGGAGTTGAGGAAGGCTCTCCCTTTCTCTCTGTCTCCATTGAAGTTGGATGGGGATGCAGGCCTGACTCTGGAGTTTCCTTGTAAGGCTGCGGTACTCTGAGTGTCCGAAAAACGTGCACTTGGAGTTGGGTCATCTTCTAAATTTTCGGGGTTTAACCCCTGGTGCATTGGGTCATTTAGCTTGGCCATGATTGCCCTAAGGGCTTTGTTTATTGTAGCATTTGCCATTCGGTTTTCTGCCAGCTCTTGCTCTAACCTTTGCAATCGTTCCTCGGCATTCATGTCAAAGGTGAGACTAGTGGGGATACCTGTGGCTATAACTATAGAGGAGGGGGAGTCCGGTGTTAGGTACGTGTAGGAGTTGGTACTCTCCGAGTCGCTTTGGTTGAGTCCGAAACCACCTATGACTGTGTTGTAGCATGGCTCCCGGTCCTTATTGAGGAGACTTTCCTGCTGTAAGGGCAACCCTCTTACAGCCCCGAGGTGTATCTCAGAGGCGAGCTAAGCAGGGGGAATCCAAAGAGTTTTAATTGTTTTACTACTGCCTAAATACATATGGAGTCCTCACCTAAGCAGGGGGAATCCAAAGAGGAAAGTCTAAGGATCCCGCTGCTGGTGAGCCCCTTTTATACCCTTTTTGTGGGTGGTCTGTGCACTAGTTACAAAACAATACATCGGAGTTTGTAGAGCCAACTTCCTGGTACTAAGTCCGAGGCTCAGACGTTCACTCTGGGTTTCTAGTCATCATGCTTCAAGATTGTTCCCATCTCCACTCAGTGGTTTCTGGATGTTTTAGCCTCGGAGTTGATCGGAGTTTGAAATGGTACTTCGGACTTGGATCAGGCTCTGGAGAAGGTCGTCCCCTGACACTAAGGAATCCACAATCTACTCCAGCTCAGCCACTTGCTCTGCCACCCACTTTGGGACCACAACCCATGGAGATTGATCAGGCTTGAGTGAAGCCAGTGAGGGTGGTTACATGCTTCAACTGCAGAGAGCAAGGACACATATCACAAAACTGTCCCAAACCTTGAGGTATACAGAAGGTTAGAGCAATGATGGATAGGTGGACAAAAGAGGAGAAAAGGGAGGTGCTGGACATGTTGAAGAAGGAGGATTTTCAGGAGGGGGAGGAGTGAAAAGGATGTCCTCCTCACCCTAGATATCTGTAAACTACTTCACCCCACTAGCAGTTGAAGAAAGTGCAGAACCAGAACCTGAAACCATCCCAGAACAACCCTTGGAAGTTGAGAAGGAGAAGAAAGAGAAGAGGAAGTGAGAAGAGAAGGTGGTAGTGGCAGAAGAGGTGGAGAAACCCAAAGAGGGAACGACAGAGTGGGTGTTGTGGAGGATACACCAAGACAACAAGTCAGGGCCGGAAGTGTTGAGACAGTGGACACACAGTGGAAGGAAAGGAGAAGTGACATCAGAAGTAGTAGAAGCCATACAAGGGATGAGAAGAGAGGAGGGCATAGAAGTGGTCAAGGAGCTTAGGGGAAGGAAACAGTGGATCAGACAAATTAACCAATCTTCGGTGATGATACCTACCACTGTTGAAACACTGACAGACAAAAGGGTATTCACAATTGAAGCACTCCTAGACTGTGGGGCAATAGGGTGCTACATTGATGAAGGCTTTGCAAAATCCAAGTGTTTGCCAATGGAAAGACTCCCAAGACCACTGCCTGTCTACAATGTAGATGGAACCCACAATGAAAGAGGACCAATAACCCATACAGTTAGGGAATAGCACGGGTTAGGGTAACCCGCACGGGTCACCGGGTCGGGTGCCCTTGGGTTTGGGTGCGGGTCAAGCCGAGAGCACCCGTGACCCGGCCCAACCCACCACCTCAATATGTACACGCGTACGACACGCACGCACCGCACGTGCACACGTACGACACGACCGCGCCATACGCACACGCGTATGACACGAACGCGCCATATGCGCACGTGCCGACACCAACGCGCCGCACGCGCACGTGCCGACATGAACGCGCCATATGCGCACGCACCAACACCAACGCGCCATATGCGCACGCGCTGACACCAACGTGCCTTATGCTCACGTGTATGACACGCACGCGTGCGGCGTGTTTGTGTCGTATGGCGCGTTCGTGTCGTATGTCGCGTGCGTGTACGACGCGTTCATGTCGTATGTCGCGTGCGCATACGGCACGTTCGTGTCGTACGTTGCGTTCATGTCGTACGTCGCGTGTGCGTACGGTGCGTTCGTGTCGGCGCATTCATGTCGGCGCGCGCGCGTGCGCGTACGGCGCGTTCATGTCGTACGTCGCGTGCGCGTACGGCGCGTGCAGGTGCGGCGCGCACCCGACACCCGTCGACCCGTGGGAAAAAACCCATGGGTTGACGGGTTCGGGTTTCCCATGGGTCGGGTGCGGGTCACCCACATTTGACCCGTGGGTGACCCGTGCCGTTCCCTACATACAGTAACCCTCAGAGTCAGGATAAAGAACCACTTGGAGGTCTTCCCTTTTGCAGTCACCAATACCAGAAAGACAGACCTTATTGTTGGCTTCAACTGGCTTCAGAAGCATAACCCAAGTGTCAACTGAAAGACAGGAGAGATGACATTTGACTGATGTCCCTTGGAATGTGGAATGTCAAAAGCAGGTGTAGAGGAGGATGATCTAGAAGAAGAGGAGGAATAACTAGAGGAGGGAGACTGTATATTTGTGACTCGGATATATGCAGAGGAGGAAGGGCATGTAGCCAGGACATACTCACAGAAGCTGGCAGAGGAGGCACAGAAGGAGAAGAAGAAGAAGATGGTGGAAGAAATGGTGCCAGCACACTACCTGGAAGAGTTTAGAGGGGTCTTCACAAAGGAGGGGTTTGACAATAACCTTCCTGAATAACGGCGGTGGGATCATGCAATTGAACTAAAGCCAGGGGCTGAACCATTCTCAAGCAAGGTGTACCCACTCAGTCTAGAGGAACAGAAGCAGCTAGACGAGTTTTTGGAAGAAAACCTGAAGTCAGGGAAGATCTGACCATCCAAGTCTCTTATTGCATTACCATCCTCCTTCATCAAAAAGAAAGACGGCAGCTTGAGGCCAGTGCAGGACTACCGATGGCTGAATGCAATGACAATCAAGAACTGCTATCTGCTGCCACTGATTTCTGAAGTGATCCACAAACTACACCATGCACGCATCTTCACTAAGCTGGACATTAGATGGGGATACAATAATGTCTGAGTCAAGGAAGGAGATGAACACAAAGTGGCCTTCATCACCAACCGAGGCCTTTTTGAACCACTGGTCATGTTCTTTGATTTAACCAACTCCCCTGCAACATTCCAGACAATGATGAATGATATCTTCTATGAATTGATCAATGAAGGATGTGTCAGCACCTATATAGATGACATCATGATCTACTCGACAGACTTAGAAGAGCACAGAAGGGCCATCAAGTGTGTCTTGGCCCTGCTACAAGAACACAATCTATATCTCAAACCAGAGAAATGTGAGTTTGAGAAAGAGAAGGTGGAATATCTGGGATTGGTGGTGAGCAAAGGGAAGGTGGAGATGGACCCAGTCAAGGTGGAAGGAGTGAGCAGATGGCCAGTTCCTAGGATGAAGAATGAACTGCAGCAATTCTTGGGTTTTGTCAATTTCTATTGTCGCTTCATCCAAGGCTTCACAAGCATTGCCAAACCACTACATAAACTAACAGGGAACAAGCCATGGAACTGGGGACCAGAACAGTTGATAAGCTTCCAACTCCTCAAGGCAGCAGTAACAGCAGCACCAATCCTAGCCTTCCCAATAGATGAGGACCTGTTCCAAGTGGAAGCAAACAGTTCAGACTTCGCCAGTGGTGCAATCCTGTCACAAATGCAACAGGGAACCTGGAAACCGGTGGCCTACATGTCCAAAGCACTCAATGATGTGGAGAGGAATTATGATATACATGATAAGGAGATGCTAGCCATCATGCAGGCATTGGCAGAGTAGAGGCACTATCTGCAAGGGACAATGCAGCCATTTGAAATATGGACGGACCACAAGAACCTAGAATACTTCATGACAGCAAGAAAGCTGAACTGCCACCAGGCCAGATGGTCCCTTGAATTGGCAGATTATGATTTTATCCTAAAGCATTGACCAGGCCAACTCAACAAGAAGGCTGACCTCCTCTCGAGACGGAAAGACCATAAACAGGGAGTAGAAGGAGATAATACTGGAGTTACAGTGTTGAAGAAAGAGTTCTTCCAAGCAATAAGGGCAGAGCTCAGAGGAGAGGAGGAAGACCTGATGAAAAGAATCAGAAAAGCAAAGAACATAGAGAGCAAAGTCAGAGAGAGGGTGGAGAGTGGAGAGAAGGATTGGAAGGAAGAAGAGAGGATCATAACATGGGAAGGAAGGATATACATACCAAAGGACAGGAAGCTTTGGGAGGAAATCATTCATCTACACCATGACACACCCACCGCAGGATACCCTGGGAGGTTTAAGACAACAGAGCTCATCCTCAGTGTCAAGGTTCGGGTACTGACGGACTTTGGTACTGCCAAAGGGTACTGTCGAAAAGGGGTGGGCAGACTATGGCCAAGTCCTGCAGGCCAAGAGTAGTGGCATTGGCTTCAACATACTCGTGCATTGTGCCCTACTTGCCGTGCATGCCACCAATTTTGCAACAGACAGATATTCGGGGGGATGCTGATGATGCCGGCCCAAGTCGAGGACTTAACAGAGGAGAAGAAGGTAGAAGGGCCTAAGCCTAGTCGATACCCAGAATGAGGAAATATGTACATGCATGTCCTACTTATATAGGTTAAGAAGCGACATGTAGAATAAGAAATGTGGAACAACAAGGTATGCAGAGCATGCAGTCATTGTCCACAATGAGTAAAATTAGAATGAAGGAATGTAAACAGGCATAGAAAAATAAAGGATAGGATGATAAGAATGTGGCCAAGGATAGGACAATAGGAAGTGCCTGACTATAAAACAAGGGCTGTAACCGAGGATAACAAAAGGGCAGGAAATCCCGAGGTGAGGCGGACCGAGGGGTGAGGAGTAGGCATGGGATGGGAGTGAGGAATGAGACAGATATGTGTGTCGAGCCAAGAACAACTCGTCGAGTGACTTGTACACGGTTACTAACGGAGTATCTTGGTCGGTACTGCCGAGTTACCGGATCCTTGGTATGTGTACTTGACACTCAGGAACTACTGGTGGCCAAGGATACATGGAGATGTGAGAACATATGTGGATGGGTGTAGTAGGTGTCAACAAACAAAGATGTTCCAAGCAAAACCAAGGGGGACTCTAGCTCCAAATGCAATTCCAACAAGGATTTGGCAGTACATATCGGTAGACCTTATCACCCAATTACTACAAAGCCTGGGATATGATGCAATTATGGTGGTGGTGGATAGACCGTCCAAATGAATTAGATTGGCACCGATAAATGGAGAGGTCACATCAGAAGGGATTGCAAGGATCTTCAGAGACACGGTGTGGAGAGACTTTGGACTCCCAGAAGTGGTGATTAGTGACAGGGGATCTCAATTCATCTCGAAGTTCACAAAAGACCTATACCGACTGCTAGGAATAAAGATGAACCCTTCGACTGCCTATCATCCCCAGACAGATGGACAAACGGAACGCATCAATCAAGAGATAGAGCAGTATCTATGGCTGTTTGTCAACCATTGGCAGGATGACTGGGTAGAATGGTTGCCATTGGCAGAATTCAGCTATAATGATAAGATCCAAGTGTTGACAGGGTACTCTCCATTCTACTTAAACTATGGACAGCATCCAAGGAAGTCCACAGAGCCATGATGGGAGGCAGAAACAGAGGCGGCAGATGTGTTTGAGAGAAGGATGAAGAAAATAAGAGAGGAGGTAGCAGCAGCATTAGAAAAGGCAGCATCAGACATGAAAAAGTATTATGACAAAGGAAGGCAAGACGTACCACAATATCAAGTGGGGGACAAGGTTTACTTGGAAGGCCTTAATATTACCACCAACCGACCTCTAAAAAAACTAGAAGACAGATGTTATGGCCCATTCCCAATTGTTGCAAAAGTGGGAGAATGTGCCTATAAACTGCGACTACCCCCCAATTGGAAGAACATCCATCCTGTGTTTATACTGTCCTGCTATGCCCTGCCCAAACACTCACATCCTCCATACAACAAAAGCCAACACCCCCTCCACCAGTGATGACACCAAAAGGAGTAGAGTATGAAGTGGAGGAAGTTCTGAATACGTAAAGGAGTGCTGCAATATCTGGTGAAGTGGGTTAGGTACTCCAGAGAAGATAATTCGTGGGTGCCAGAGAAGAACATAAGGAATGTAAGATGGAAAACACAAGAGTTCCACAGGCAATTCCCAGCTGCACCCAGATACATAGGCCACATCTTACCTGAGCGTGGCAAGTCAGTGCAATGAGTGTACAACAGCGAGTGTGACAAGTGCACGATGCTCGGTGGTGGATGCAGCGAGTTAGCACAACAAGGATGTGGGGAGTCAGTGCAACGAGTGCACAATGGCGAGTGTGACATGTGCATGACGGCAAGTGGGACGCGTGCACGATGGCAAATGTGACACATGCGCGACGGCAAGTGTGATGCATATGGTGAGTGTGACACATACAGCGAGTGTGATGCGTACAGCGAGTGTGACGTATATGCAACACACTCGGTGGTAGTGGGCACAGCAAGTCGACGCTATGAGTGTGCGACAGTGACAGGCACAAACGCAGGTAGATGTGACAGATGCGAAGGCATGAATGTGGGAAGGTGCGGGTATAAGGATGATGTGAGGGCAGGTACAGGTGCAGGTGCAAGGGCAGCAGGTGCAGGTATGCATACACATAGGGGTGTAGGGGCAGGTACAGGTGCAGGTGTGAGGGGGGTGGGTGCAGGTGTGGGTACAGGTGTGAGGGTGGCCCACTGGTATGCAACAGCGGGCATGACAGGTGCACAGATGCAAACCCACACAGGCAGCAGGTATGAGGGCGGTGGGTACAGGTACGCATAGGGGTGCAGGCACAGGTGCAGGTGTGGGCACAGGTGCAGGTGTTGTTGGGTCATGATTTTATTCCCCTGCATTTGTGTTTTGCACTTGCATCTTTGGTTCTCTTTTGTGCTTTTCTGTTTTGCATTTGCGTTCTCTGGCGCTTAAAATAAGCGCCCATAACGACGCACCATTGCGCACCTTTGGGCCTTGTCTTTAGCATCCATATTGACAAGCCCCAAAGGTTAGTAGTTACTTTGTTATATACTTGTCTTTAGCATCCATATTGACAAGCCCCAAAGGCACTTGTTGCTCTGTGTGTCAGTGATCAGTCTTATTAGACCTTCCCTGCCATCAGGTGTGGGCACAGGTGCAGGTGTGAGGATGGTGTGAGGGTGGCAGGTGCAGATGGGGATGCAGGTGTGAGGGCGGTGCACTGGACGCAACGGCAGGCATGATGGATAGAGTGTAAATGGTGGGCGCAACGGATAGAGTGTAAATGGCAGGCATGACGGATAGAGTGTAAATGGCAGGCATGACGGATAGAGTGTAAATGGCAGGCATGACGGATAGAGTGTAAATGGCAGACACAATGGGTGCGCAGGTGTGAACTGGTGGATGCAACAGGTGCACAGGCACGAACTCACGCAGGTGCAACAAGAGGACCAAGTTGCCACACATGCCGGCGCGGCGATGAAATGACCTGTAAAAAAAAAGGAGTCATCGCACATGCCGGCGTGATGAAGAAACAACCTGTGATCCTTGCACACACCAGTGCAATGAGAAAAGGATCCATGGCTAGCAGAGAGCTCCAGAGGGTCTTGATCCAGGGAAGTTGAATACATGCCGGTGTAATGGGAAGACTAACTAACAAGCCTGCGACTCCTGCCTTACCTTCTTCTTACAAAAAGGATGCCCCACCAATCGTGCACGCCGGCACAATGGCTAGGATGAGTGCAGGCATTGATTACCTTTCTCACCACCTCTTTCAGATGAGACCGCAGGTGAGAGGGGCAACTCTTATAGCCCATGCCTTCAACAACCCACACCAACCCCCACAACCACCCTCCCCTATTCCGAGACCTTTCCGACCGAAAGGATGAAGGACCGTTTTCCGTAATCTCCGTCCCCGACAAGTCCGACCGAGAATCCGCGTTCCCGCTTCCGTTTCCGTCATGACCGAAACACCATCCCCAAGTCCGTCTCCGACCGAGACTCAATACCTTGATAACCGACGCGCAGGACTATCGCGTACCTCACTCCCTTGTTCTCTCTTTTATATTGACCCCCTTGTACTTCCTTTCCCCTTGTTTTATGACCGGCAAAAGATAGTACAAAGACAGTCGCATGTATATAGTCTCCCAGTCGACTAGACTGTTCGCTAGTACGAATATCGAATTAGTCCCCCCCCAGTTTCCGATTCATTTCCGGTAAACCCCGCCTCCACTCCGAAATTAGGGACAGACGATTGAGGAGGGCACAACACATAAGTTGAAGCCAAGTCCCTTCGACCTCGAACCTCTCAGCGACCGGATTGAACCATTCCGCGACCTACCCTGGATCCCCGGCGCCTCCGTTCCCTGTCCGTAGCCTGTCCGACTTCCATCTCGGTCCTCGGCCCCGGCACGGACCTTCACGCTGACCCAGATAACCCCTTCGGAGGTGCTAGCTAAGCGCCTGACACGCGGACTTAACAGCAACAAAGGACCAAAACAGGTGCTTATACCAAAAAAACACAAACTCCTCCAACCCGGTACATTGGATCACCCAGTAAATAGGCAATGGTCAATGAGGACATTGACCTTAAAAAGGGGGGGTAATGTCATGGTTTCTCTACTCCTCTATCTATTGCTTGTTATTGGACTCCACTACTCTACTAGACCATATGTACAGTTCTTAGGTAATTAGTTAAAGCTCAGTCTTGAGCTGGTCAATGTATCATTGCTCAAATCCCTCTTCCACTCCCAAGTATTGAAGCTCTTGTTGTTGCTGACACATGAGGTCATTCATCAAAGACTACTGCAAATCCTGTATGACATGTATGCAGAATAAATCACAATATCATAAGCCCTACGGATTGCTCAAACAGCTTCCAGTGCCAGAAAAACCCTGGAACTCGATATCCATGGACTTCATCAAACAGCTCCTCACATCCTTGGGATTCACGGCCATCCTAGTCATCATTGACTGCTTCTCCAAACAGTCTATCTTTATTCCCACTTCCATTACCATCACTTCTGCTCAGCTTGCAGAACTCTTCCTACTTCACCTATTCTCCAAACACGGCATTCCTTCTCATGTCATTTTAGATAGAGGCTCAGAATTCATGTCCTACTTCTGGCATTCTCTTGGAAAAGCCTTCGACATGAAGATGCATTTCACCTCAGGCTATCATCCAGAAGGGGATGGCCAGACTGAGCATACTAATAAGACATTAGAACAGTACCTTTGTATATATTGCAACTATCAACAAGACAACTGGGCTTCACTATTACCCCTTGCAGAGTTTGCCTATAACAATGCTCCTAGTGCCACCACTGGAGTCTTGCCTTTCTTTGCCAACAAAGGCTATCATCCCAATTTTACCATTCATCCCGAAAGTGACCTCGCTTCATCACGAGTGCAAGACTTTGTAGTCAACCTGGATAAATTACACCAGCAGCTTCGAACCAATATCCTCGATGTTCAACAAATGTACCAGACCTCAGCAGACGCTAAATGACCTCCATCTCCAGACTTTCCTGTTGGCAGTCTCGCATTTATCAAGGCCAAATTCCTCAGGACTACCCGTCCTGCGAAAAAGCTAGCTGAGAAGTTTTTGGGTCCATTTGAGATCATTGCACATCCCCGTACTCACTCAGTTACTCTGAAACTCACAGGCTACATGAATGCAGTACATCCTGTATTCTACATTTCAATGCTTGAGCCAGCCTCTCCTAATCCCATTTCTAATCGCATTCAACCACCTCCGTCCCCAGTCATAATCAACAGTGAAACTGAATTTGAGATATCCAAGATCCTCAACTCGAAAATCGATAATCGATGTATGGCATGCAAGTTGTTGTACTTAGTACAGTGGGCAGGATACGAGGGCACAGTTGAAGAAACTTCATGGCTCCTTGAAACAGAACTCAACCACACTTCAGAACTTGTTCAAGACTTTCACAAGTCATATCCATCCAAATCTGGACCATTACCCATTCCTTAAGCACCTTGCAATTTCTCTTCTGTTCACTCTCGCTCATTCCATTCATTATCACTCTCACATTTCAGTTCCGTTCATTCTGTCTTCAAATTCAACAAAAAAAAACGACCTCAATTCTGATTCACTCATTCCAACTCACAATTCAGCTTCTTCTTTCCGTTTTCAAGTTCAACTCTCATTTCCACTCCATCATTCCTCATTCCAATTCAACTCTTAATTCCAAACCATTCACTCAATTCACGTTCAAGTCAAATTCAAAAAAATTTATTATACAATTAAGTCAACCACTCCTATTCTACAATCCTAAATCTATTTCATCATCCTCAGCCTCCTCAAAGGTACTCTTTGGGTTTTCAGACCCCAACACCCAATTCTCCCAAGTTCCCCACACCCTGGGTGGTTCCTGCACAACGTCTGCACTGGTGGACCTCTGATAACCTATCTGCAATGATAAGTTCCTTACCTCTGCTTGCAATTCATCATTTGTCATCCTCAGCTCAGCATTTTCATGCCTACTATCTGCCACTTCCCATCAAAGCTCGTCCACAGACTGCTTGAGCTCCACCAGAGCTGCAGTCAACATGATGACTGGAGAGGGCTGAGGAGGGACAGGAACGACAAGGGGAGGAGGGAGGATGACCATGGGAGGTGGTGAGGGAAGAGGTGGAGGAGATGGCATAGGTGGTGGAGAAGGGGTAGGAGGTGGAGGAGGTGGGGGTGGAGGGGGTAGAGGCATAGGCCATGACATTGTTATTTGCAGTGTCAGTACTGCCAATGGTGGTAAAGGAATGGGTGGTGAAGGAGGTGGGAGGGATGAAGGCTGGGGAGTAGAGCTTCCATGTTGGAAGAGGGGAGTACGTGTAGGGAACAGCATGGGTCACCCATTGGTCAAATGTGGGTGACCCGCACCCGACCCATGGGAAACCCAAACCCGTCAACCCATGGGTCGACAGGTGTCGGGTGCGCGCCACACCCACACATGTGCAGTGCATACAGCGCATGTGGTACATACAATGTGTACGACATGTATAGCACGTATGGCGCATCTGGTGCATACCACGTGGATGGCACATATGGTGCATACGGCACATACAACATGTATGACACATATGGCGCATACGATGTGTATGGCGCATATGGTGTGTACGATGCATATGGCATTTACGATGCATAGGGAATGGCATGGGTCACCCATGGGTCAAATGTGGGTGACCCACACCCGACCCATGGGAAACCCAAACCCATCAACCCATGGGTTTTTTCCCACGGGTCGACAGGTGTCGGGTGCACGGCGCACCCACACGCCTGCAGCGCGTTCGTGTCGTATGTCACATTTGCGCCAACACAAACACGCTGTATGCACACGCGCCAACACGAACGTGCAGTACACGGACACGTCGACATGAACGCGCCAACATGAATGAGCCGACACAAACGTGCCAACATGAACGCGCTGTACACGTATGCGCCGACTCGAATGCGCCGACATGGACACATTGTATGTGCACACGCTGACATGAACGCGTTGTACGCATGCACGTACGGCTCGTTGGTGTCGGCACGTGCATGTCATACGGTGCGGCGCGTGCATGTCGTATGCGTGTGCGGCATGTGTGTGTCGTATGCACGTGCGTGTCGTACGAGCACACGTACGATAGGAGCGAGTGGCCGGTTGGGTGTCATACGCGTGTGCATGCACGCGTACATGGTTGACGTGCTGGGTTGGGCCGGGTCACGGGTGCTCTGGGCTTGACCCACACCCGCACCCAAGGGCACCCGACCTGGTGACCTGTGCGGGTTGGCCAAACCCGTGCTATTCCCTAACGACGCATGCATGTTGTCCGTGTCTTCTGTGTGTGCATGCGGCACGGTCGTGTCATGTGCGTGTGTGGCACATACACACACATGACACCGCAGGTTGGGCCAGGTTGTGGGTGCTCTTGGCTTGACCTGCACCCACACCCAAGGACACCTGACCCGGTGACCCGTGTGGGTTGGCCCATGTTAGGGATTAGGGGATGATCCCTTGAAGTCTGGACACTTCCCAACCGGTTCAATATGTAGGAATCCAAACCTCTCCTCCAAGGAAAAATCCAACTTAAAATCAGTCTTATCTAGACTACCAAAAAAATATTATAATGTTTGGCTGGCCATTTAAGAGTGAATTACCTTTAAGTAATTAACTCTTAAATCATCAAGCTCTTCAAGCCCAAGGAAAACCTCCAAAAACACTTATAATTTTCGCTTATTTTCTACTTGGACCCACAAGGACCCACAGCCAGGCGCCAAACAATCATACATGGAAAATGGTGCCAAACTGCTGGTTCAAGCTCTCAAGATTCAATTGTACAACAAATTCCTGGGTTTATGTGATAATTATTACACACAAGGTCAGCCCAGAAGCACGACTCATATACTATTAATATTTCATGACTTGACCAGTCACGAGACTACCGGTCATGGGAATATGACTCATTAGTGACTCATTTAGTGACTCATAGGGTGACTCGTAACTTCTACAAGCTTCCAGGACTTTCCATTCCTTTCCACACCCTTCCACTAATTTCAAGAAAGTCTTGCCTTATCGGGGAGTTACATAATCAGCTTAGAATTAGTATATATAGAGACTAGTTCTGTAGCATAGAAAAAATAAATCTTACTCTTATCTTTAATCCATTGGATTATCTAGTGCAGCAAGCACTCTCATATAAGTCGGTCCGAAGACCAACTTAGGTACATTGGTCTGAAGACCAGTTGCCACCCTTTCCGTCAAGAGGTCCAAAGACCAATTGGCAAAACCGAGGTTCATTCCAAAGAGTGAAGCTCACCCTTCTACCGAAGTGGAAGGTTCTTGGCTATAACAGAAAAGGTACGCAAAAACATAGTAAAAGAACTAAACCCAGATTATACAGAACATCAAGTGGAAATAATCCTAGGCAAGGGTAGAACTAATAGTTTACGCTCATAAACTATTATTCCTACATGTAATTGACAAGGCACCTGCCAAGGCCCCCTCTAAACAATTCTTTTTGGACAACAACCCAGACTGGCATTCACTTGCTATCGTCTTGTCGGAGAACTTGACCAGGCTTTTATCACACCAAAGTTTTGTCACGCTTCTCGGGTTAAATCATCAACGGTTCCAAAACAGCCCAACCCGTGCCATTCCCTAAGTATGTGCCCTTTTTGAAGGTCCCAGCCCATCCAAATTGCGAGCCTCAGGTGTACCTTTCCTTGCCCTTTTCTTCCTTGGACTTCCTTCAACTTTGCTACTTCTTGCCTTTCCCTTCCCTTTACCTTTCCTCTTACTGGTACCTCTGCCTCGCACATTTATAGTACAACCAACCCCCCTCTCACTGCATCACACACATGCTCCCATGTCCAAATCCCCATCCCATTTCTGAAGACAAGTATTGCATCGTTGCATGCATCATTTGCAAGGGAGGTTAGACTTGTGGCCCTTGACTCAAGGCATACTGTCATCCTCTTCTACCAGCCTTGCGTTGCAGTAGAAGATGATCTTGGAGTCAAATTCATCGTTTTGCATCTCCAGATGAGCATACTAAACAAAAAGAATCAGTACCACGTCATATCTGAGTGAAGGATCACTCACCTTTGCACTTTTCAAGTGCGATCCTTTGACCCATGGAGTTTGCATATCAATAGCATCCCTCGTGTCCTTTTTGAGTTGCATACGGTTACATTCGATCATTGATAGGGTGGGAGTAGGCATGTCAACAGAGGGAGGACAGTTGGTGCTGTTGAGGTAGGAGATGATGGGTGAGGTATACATGCCCATGAGCTTGCGGATGTATGTGGAATTGATGAACAACTCTTCTTCTATTTGCAATATCAATGATGTTCACCCCCCAAACTCCCTCACGGTCACTCTTATATGCTCTCACATTTCCGAACTCCAAAGGTAGAACTTCATTTCCATGGCCTTATGGGACTCAGCCATAAGGGGGGGATACTGTTGGGAACCATACCCTGGAATACCCAACTATTCATTTCAGCCCACTCAGCCCAACTCAGCCCTCACTCGCCTATCCAACTATACGCCCTCAGCCCACAGACTATATGCATCTCATGTATCCATCTTGGCATCACATGCTCCTGTCAATTCATTCATTCCATTTACATCACACTCTATATGCTCGCAATTCCATTCTATCTTCATTTATATTAATATCCTTTCATTTACGTTCCGCTCCACTTTCATTTATTCGCAATTCCATTCAGTCTCTTATATCTGATTTGCTATTACATTCCTTAGGGTAACTCCGTTGGGAATCGGGGTGACATATCACCCCCTCAATGTCACAGAGGAGATCAAGATTTGGGACATAGTATTTCTGTTCTTGCTTTTCACGATCCTTGGCTTTCTTATCTATTATAGGAATCTAGTCGACTCCTAGTAGATTTGAAAGTAGTATAAAGATCTTATACATTCAGTAGTTCAGACCTCAGTCAGATAATCAACTTTGATTTTGACTAAGCTAATTCTCTGTCTCACCATTCTGAAATTAGGGACCAGTGCGATCTGGTGGGCACAACATACAAGTTGAAGCTGTGC
Organism: Chroogomphus rutilus; assembly: GCA_003314275.1. NCBI lineage: Eukaryota > Fungi > Basidiomycota > Agaricomycetes > Boletales > Gomphidiaceae > Chroogomphus > Chroogomphus rutilus. The sequence goes on along the minus strand of QLPI01004819.1, from coordinate 1,640 downwards.
CCTGTCCTGAACCTTGCCATTGTTTATCTTTGGGAGATATTACGTTTATTACAATTATATCATTCCTTCACATCGTAACACTCTCACAGTTATTAATGCAATAAATTGTATATACAGGGCAGGAAATTACATGACAAGTCATGTGACATTGTGTGAACCATTTTATAGTTTGTTTCTGTCCAAACAAAGCCAAACATCCCTTGTTCAGAACCATGAAGCTTCTCTCTGCTGCTAAAGTTGACTCTATCATCCAATTGCTCAAAACTGGTCATTCTAGCTACTAGATCTTACCTTGGTTTCTCTGTTGGCTCTATCTCTACCATTTGCAGGAAACACTGTCCTGATATACCCAAGGCCACTGGTGGTCGCCCATCCAAGATATCCCCCTCCAACATCCACTATATCATATGGCTCATACAAAGAGAGAAGATTGAGAATGCAACCCAGGGTACCCAGGTGCTCAAAAACATTCTCAATAAACCAGTGACATCCAAAACTGTAAGGAGGAACCTGAAGAAGGCTGGGATGAAGGCAGTTGTAAAGAGAAAGAAGCCACTTCTTAGTGCAAGGCATAGGAAGGCAAGGTGGGAGTTTGCAGAAGCTTATCTGAAGTGGACTCTAGAGGACTGGAAGCATGTTGTCTGCTCAGATGAGACCAAAATCAATCGATTGGGGTCAGATGGAAGAAGATGGGTGTACAAAAAGGCTAGAGAGCCTTTGAATGATAGGCTAGTTGAGGGAAAACTAAGTTTTGTAGAGGTTCTATGATGGTATGGGGTTGTATGTTGTGGGAAGGACCTGGATATGCTGCCAAAATTGATGGAAGGATGGATGGGGAGTTCTACAGGCAGATTTTGGATGATAAGCTTCAGGCTAGCCTGGAATATTATAGTAAAGATTCTACTGACATTATTTTTCAACAGGATAATGACCCCAAGCACACGTGCGAGAAGGCCACTGAGTGGTTTTCTGACCATGGCTATGAGGTCATGAAGTGGCCAGCTCAGTCCCCTGACTTAAACCCCATTGAACACCTCTGGACTATTGTCAAAAAGTGCCTTTCTGACTATGAACACCCCCCTAGTGGAGTGCATGAGCTATGGGAGAGGATTGGAGTGGAATGGGAGAAGATAGAGCCAGAGGTGTGTCAGAAGTTGATTGAGAGCATGCCTATAAGAGTGCAGGCAGTGATGAGAGCAAATGGGGGCTTTACCAAGTACTGATATATACCATTTCTTGTTTAAAAAATGTGAGGGACAAAACCATTCAATGTATCATTTTTTTAAATAATTAATATCTCAATGAATATTGAGAGTTACATAATCATCTTGATTGTGACCACAAGTTCAGAAGCAGGGCTATCTCCACTAATTATGTCATATCTTTTGATTATGTAATACTCCTGTTATTTACAGTACAACACAATCAAAACACTTGAACAGTTTTGTCCCCTACTGTACTATCCAGATGTGGAACAAAGCAAATACATAGAAGAACTAAATGAAAGGAGTAAAAGCACAGTAACATATATATGTCACACAGTCTGGAATACCACAAAACGCCAACACTATAGTCTCTAACAGTAATATACTACCAATTTAAAATGTTTAATTCTAGGACTGAGGCTGGGCATCACACTC
>QLPI01004816.1:0-12736 GCA_003314275.1 Chroogomphus rutilus | reverse complement strand
TGTTGGAAATATTGAGCAAAAATACATTTTTCATCAAGTGTATGACACTTGTGAGATATTTAATGAGATTCATGACCCCATAATCACGAAACGACAAAACTCCTTATTTCCCTGATTTTTCAACATAATTTCTGAGCTGAGCTGAGTCATCTGAGGTGCATATATGCAAATTCTGAACCTTTTTCCATTGAGTCAAGCCAAGAGATGGCTTGTATAGCTATTTAAATCTGGTAAAAATTCAAATTGAGTTCTTATAATTTTCTTGAATTATTCCTGGTATTATCCATCACTTGTTTTCAAGCTCAAGCACTATTTTTTCCTGATTTGGACCAAGTGTCAAGATCAAGCCTGTACACAAGGCTTGTACGCGGTATATTTCAGTTTTATCACCTCCACTCCTATTCCATTCCATTTCACCACCATACCCTTATCACTTTCTACAAACCTGATTGGACGCGAAGTTCGTCGGGGCAGCTATGACATGTTGAGCGTGTCGTTCGGTGTGGCCTGACCGAGTGGGCGGTAAAACATTGAAATATTTCCATTTCTTCTGTCCGGGCACAGACTATAAGTAGCAGAGATTGTTTCCAGTTCACTTCAGTCTTCTTTTCAGTTGACTGAAGTGAGTATTAGTTCCCACTCCCTTATTTCTATGTTCAAGACTGATTTTTACTTGTTATTGAAGCTTATCTGCGCAATAGGTAGTTATTCTTGCTTGAAATAGAGTCTTCTTTTCAGTTGACTGAACTTATCTGCACAATAGTTTTAACAGGTTATGGGCCCTGGCTGTAACTAGATAAACAGCACAGACGTACCTTGAACTTAACTGCTAAAAACAAGAGATAGAACCCCGACCTTTGAACGTCTAGGCAAGATGCCCGATTCATTCAAAGTTATACGATATGATGAGTCTGAAAGACTCGATGAGACCGGTTCCAACTGGAATTTTTGGAAAACGAGGATGATTCCTTACCTGAAAGGGGCAAAACTATGGCCCTATGTATCTGGATTGATCACGAAGCCCCCCAACTTGGACCCTGTCGCACTAGCCACTTGGGAGGAGATTGACTCCCAGGCAGTTTCTACTATCTTGATGAACATATCTCCGAATGTACAGGCTGGACTGGACTGCTCCTCATCCCAAGCAGTGTGGGACAGTTTAATGAGCCGATTTGCGCAAATTGACCCTATTGCGCAAAACTTAGCTCAAGACCGATTGTTCTCTAAGAAGTTCATTGAGGGCGGAACAGAGACCTTACCGGCACACATATCTGCTCTACAAAAGTTGAGAGAGGACTGCGGTGGACTAGGCATAAGCATATTAGACACAAGATTTGCTGGAGTTCTTACCTTGTCAATTCCATCACCATCATGGGACCCAGTGATAGGATCACTTGGTGGCATGCTGGATCCCAGGCTGGTTATCTCACATCTTCAGACCAAATGGAACAGAAGACAGGGGAACTCAACAACCAAAAAAGATGCCAATGTGGTGTTCCAGACAGGCTCAAAGACCGCAGTGAAATGTGAAAACTGTGGGAAAACAGGTCACACAAAAGCGAAATGTTGGGGAAAAGGTGGCGGCCAAGAGGGTCAGTACCCAGAATGGTTCAAAGGAAAAAAGGACCCACATACCTCAAATGTGGTCAAAACGGTCTTGGATTCACACATCGTATGGGCTTGTAGACATGAAGGAAACCCAAACATGTGGTTTGCAGATTCTGCTGCAACCATTCATGTAACACATGACTGAAACGACTTCACCTCGTACCACAAATATGAATCTAACCAAATAATCAAAGCATTTGGAAAGAATGAGGTACAAGGGATAGGTGAAGGAGACGTACTTGTGGAAACCAAATATCAAGGCAGAATCACAAAGATCCAACTCACAAAAGTCATGCACCAAAGGGAAAATTTTATCACTCAAAGTCCTGGACCAAAAGGGATATGAGAGCCGCATAGTCAATGGACACATCTACATCATGAAGGGTGGACATACCTATGCACAAGCTACATTGGAGGAGAACTATATGAGATTGACCTGAGAGTCATACCCTCCCAGGAATCTGTACTAGCGGCCGTAAAGAGGGATCAATCGGCCACTGACTTGTCGACTTGGCACAGACGGCTAGGTCACCTAGGAGACACATTAGTCAAGAAGCTGAATGCTAGCGGCACTGTGAAGGGAATGGTTGTGACTAACCTCGAGCTGAAAGGATTATGCGAAGACTGTGTGGTTGGAAAGATGGTGTTACATACCATTGCAATGGTTGGTGAATACATGTAACAAATTGCTGTTTAAATAGTGCCCACAGACTAATGCCAGATAACCTGGCATAGTGGCCTTTTGGCCCAGTTGAAAGAACACATCACTGTGGGAATTTGTTGCCTTTTACAGATGGACAAAAAACCGTTTGTTGCCAGAGAAGATCGAGATACTCGGCTCTTTGGCACTCTGCACACCAACTTGATAGGCCCGATGAATCCCAAAGCAAGGTGGTCTCACACCAAATACTGCCTGGTCGTGAACGATGATCACTCAGGCTTTGGATTTACATTTAACCTAAGGTAAAAAAGCAACACCATTAAATCTATCATCGAGTTGGATAAGTCAATTGAGACAAAATTCCAAAAAAGGGTACATACCTTGTGAGCAGACAATGGAGGGGAGTTTCTGAATGATGCTCTATTGGAGTACTGCCAAGACAGGGGGATCTCTATAATGACATCAATCGCTCATACCCCAGCCATGAATGGTCAAGTGGAAAGAAGAAATTGGATCCTCACCGAAGGTGCAAGAACCATGCTAAAGGACTCAGACCTAGGGAAAGACCTCTGGGGAGAAGCAATCGCAACTCACATGTATATCCAGAACTGTTGCCCGTCAAGTGTGTTTCCTAATGGAGTGACACCTTACGAAATGGTTTATGGTAAGTGTCCATCAATTGGTCACCTAAGGGTCTTTGGAGAGAAATGCTTCATAAAAATATCGGATGAGACATGCACCAAGTTAGATGACAAAGCCAAAGAGTGTCACCTAATTGGTTATGAGGGCAAGTCCATATATGTTGTGACTGACAAAGACTGGAAAAGAGTTCGGACAAGGAATGCCATATTTGTTGAAGGACCTGGACACTGGAGCCTGACTGGCGAAGACAGAGACGACTCAGATTCAGACTTCGTGAACTCAGAAATAAACCCAGTATTAAGTGATGACTCTACCAAAGATGAGATGAAGACATGGAGGACTAGCATGGAAGTCTGGGGAACAGAACCAGTCAGACGATCAGATAGGATAAAAGAACAATACTCAGCTGACAGAGTACTTGTCACAACCACAAGCAAACACGAGAATACAGTAGACATCGGTAATATACATATCCTGCATTCACATTCAGAGGCAATGAAGTTGCCGGAAGCAAGGAAATGGGGAGAAGCGATGGACTACGAGTTATCCAAACTCGATGAGATGAACACTTGGGAAGAGGTAGAAAGGAAAGACGTACCAGATGACATGGATATCCTACCAGGGATATGGGTGAATACAGTAAAAGAAACAAGACACCAGTGAACAAAGGTTCTGATCATGATGGGTGGTATGTGGAGATCAACAGAAAACCAATATATCATTGAGCGACACATTTGCACCTGTGTCATGGATCTCATCCCTCAGAACACTACTTGCTCTTGCAACCATCAATAACATGCGTATTTTTGCCTGGGATGTCGACTCAGCTTACCTTCATGGGAAGATAGATCATGACATCTACATAGAATTACCTGAGGGCTACAGAAAGCAGGACAAAGTCGGAAAGCTCAATAAAGCCTTATATGGCTTACCTGAAGCAGCCCTAGCCTGGCGAGAAGATTTGGAGGATAAACTGAAGTCTTTAGGATTTTCACCTCTTGGAAGCAACTCAGGCGTCTTTGTCAGGAAAACAAGTGATGGCATAACAGCAATTGACACGCATGTTGACGACACTACAGGGCTATGTTCAAGCAAGGGGAAGGAATTGAATCTAAAAACAGGTGTTCAAAAGTTCTACAAAATCAAGGAAAAAGATACCTCAAAACCGTTCAAGGTGTTAGGTATTCTAATCACTAGGGACAGTCAGCAAGGAACTTTGAAAATGTCACAAGGAGAATACATTGACAACTTACTGCGAAGATTCCAGATAGAAGAGTGCAATCCAGTTGTGACTCCTGTAGACAAAGGCTCACACCTAGACAAAGACACAATCCCCTTAAGAACGACAGAGAATACCAGGCACTCACAGGATTGCTCACCTATGCCGCTACTTCCACTCATCCTGACATCTCATATATCACACAGTTCTTATCCCAAGCGAACAAAAACCCCTCCCAACAAGACTGGAATGCCAGGAAACGAGTATTGAGGTACCTGAAGGGTACAAGGGATTTGGGCATCATATATCGACACAACCCAAAGGTATCTGACAGCTCTGAAGGTAGTCACATGACCCCATGGGGGTATTGTGATGCAAATGATGCTGAAGAACCCAGAGATTGCAAATCAACTAGCGGGTATGTGTTTATGCTGGCAAATAGACCTATCACCTGGAAGTCAAAGAAACAGGCATCTGTAGCCTTGTCAACTACCGAAGCTGAGTACTATGCACTAGGAATTGCCTGCCAGGAGGCCATTTGGCTAAAACAGCTTTGCCAGGAGCTCTATTTGATTATACACAAGCCAATCCTCATACTCTCTGATAACACCGGTGCAGTGGCACTATCCAACAATCCTGTTTTTCACAGCCGCTTGAAGCATATCAATATATGATGGTATTTTGTTCATGACCTTATTCATTCCAAAGTCATATGCACTTCACATATCCCGGGAGCATCTAATGGGGCAGATTTCCTCACGAAGGCCTTACCTCGCTTTGAGCATGAGTGGTGTCTCAAACTGTTGAGAATAGAGTAAAGGGTTCAAACTGAGGGGGAGTGTCAAGTACACGTACCGAGGTTCCGGTTATTCGGCAGTGCCGACCGAGCAGCCATTCTATGTCCATGTACAAGTGTCCACGCTGCATGCACGTCACTTGGTATGCCATTCTAGGCTCGGCACGTTCCGTCACACCATTTGCTCGTTCCTCAATCTGCTTCACTTCGGGACTTCCTGTCCTTGTATTATCCTCGGTCACGACTCCATTGTTTTATACTCGGCCACTCCTTATTGTCCTATTTTGTGTCACGATTCTATTATCCTATCCTTTATTGTTCTATCCCCGTTTTGCATTCCTTGTTCTAATTTTGTTCGTTGTGGACAATGACCGCATGCTCTGCATACCTTGTTGTCCCACATTCCTTATTCCATATGTCGCTTCTTAACCTATATAAGTAGGACATGCATGTACATATTTCCTCATTCTGGGTATTGACTAGGCTTAGGCCCTTCTACCTTCTTCTCCTCTGTTAAGTCCTCGACTCGGGCTGGCATCATCAGCATCCTCCCGAGTATCTGTCTGTTGCAAATAGGTGGCATGCACGGCAAGTAGGGCGCAACGCACAAGTACATTGAAGCCAATGCCACTACTCTTGGCCTGCAGGACTTGGCCATAGTCCGCTCGACCTTTCGCCAACACCCCTCGGCAGTACCGAAGTCTATCAGTACCCGAAGCTTGACAGGGAGTGTCAAGATCAAGCCTGTATACAAGGCTTGTACGTTGTATATTTCAGTTTTATAACCTCCACTCCTATTCCATTCCATTTCACCACCATACCCTTATCACTTTCTACAAACCTGATTGGACGCGAAGTTCATCAGGGTGGCTATGACATGTTGAGCATGTCATTTGGTATGGCCTGACCGAGTGGGCGGTAAAACATTGAAATATTTCCATTTCTTCTGTCCGGGCACAGACTATAAGTAGCAGAGATTGTTTCCATTTCACTTCAGTCTTCTTTTCAGTTGACTGAAGTGAGTATTAGTTCCCACTCCCTTATTTCTATGTTCAAGACTGATTTTTACTTGTTATTGAAGCTTATCTGCATAATAGGTAGTTATTCTTGCTTGAAATAGAGTCTTCTTTTCAGTTGACTGAACTTATCTGTGCAATAGTTTTAACACCAAGCTGAAGTGCCTGAGCAGAGGCAAATGTCCATAAAGATAAGGAACAGTGCCATCTAGTTATATGCTATTCGTTGCCAATAGATAGTATAATAGTCTATGATATCTGAATTAATCAAATCCATTGAGTTTATAAGATTGTACTTTTATTATAATAAGTCAACATCAAACCAATTGGGCACCTGTTAATATTAATAGGCAAGGTTCTTGCTTTATGTAAGCATGAGGATAAGACATTGGTGAGGTTTGGAGTAGGGCTTGACTTTAGCTTATTTATTGCCCCTTTCAGACCTTATGTAAGGAAGACCAGTCCTTGAAAAGATATTGCAGAGTGCTTATACATTTGAATCATATTTAGATGCTTTGGTGATAGCTCCAGAGATATACAATGACTCACAAAACCAGTCCAATGTTTGGCACTTTTCACTTGCTCCAAATTTTATGAACCAAATAAAAATCTATAAAATCTGAGAATGTTCTCACAGATACTCCTGCATCTCAGCTTTTAATTGGTCTCATCATGTTTATGTAATAATTTTTATTGGTGGAGATATTGCAATTTTTTGACAGTGACTCATTGGACCAGTTTGGTTACTCTTGTCTAGATAATCAAAAACTCATTATAATTAATATTTGGTATATCCCCCCTTTGCCTTCAGTACAGCTAAAACCCTCCTAGGCATACTCTCAATCAATCCCTGACACACTGAAGGCTCTATCTTGCCTCAAACTTCCTGTATCCTCTCCCAAAGCTCTATTATCTTTCCTGGTAGCTGATTGTATTCTCCAAGCTTCCTCTTCAGATGACTCTACAGATGCTCAATTGGATTAAGATCTGGAGACTATGCTGGCCATGAAAGAACCTCAAAATGGTTGTTTGAAAACCATTCCTTGGCCTTTTTGCAGGTATGCTTTGGATCATTATCCTGTTGAAAAATAATGTCAGTAGAAGTCTTACTATAGTGCTCCAGACTGGACTGAAGATCCTCCTCTAAAATCTGGACATAGAGATCCCTATCCATCCTTCCATCAATCTTGATAGCATATCCTGGCCTATCCCATGTCATACAGCCCCAAACCATTACAGAACCTCTATCAAATTTTAATATTCCCTCAACTAGCCTATTACTCAGTCCCTCTCCTGCCTTCTTCTAAAACCATTTCTTACCATCTGACCCTAGCCTATTGACCTTTGTCTCATCTGACCACACAACCCTCTTCCAGTCCTCTACAGTCCAATGCTGGTAAGCAATAGCAAAATCTAACCTCTCCTTCTTGTGTCTCTAGGAGAGTATAGGCAATTGCTTCTTCATCACAGCCTTTAATCCAGCTTCTTTCAGCTTCCTGCATACAGTTTGAGTGGAGAGAGGTGCATTGATGATATCCTGAAGGGTCCTGGTAACTTGTACTGCTTTTTGAGCTTTTTGAGAGCTGACAAGGTAGACAGCATATCAAATATTAGGAGGAGAAAGCTTGGATGGGCATTGTTAAATCCATATGTCAGGTGCTTAATCAAATACTTCCAGAAACAGTTTCCATGTCAGGGTTTGGTATTATTGAAGGTGCGGGTAGGAGTGGGCCAAGTAGTGCAGGCCAGTAGTAGTGGCTTTGGCTTCAACATGTTCATGCATTTCATCTTACTCTCTCCGTGCATGCCACCAATTTGGGACAGAAGAGGAACTCTGGAGAGTGCCAAGAATGTCGGCCCAAGTAGAGGACTTAAACAGGGGAAGGAAGGTAAAGGGCCTAAGCCTAGTCCATATCCAGAATGAGGAAGTGTGTACATCTATGTGCTGCTTATATAGGTTAAGAGGTGGTATGTGGAATGAGGAATGAAGAATAATAAGATATGCAGAGCATGTGAGGTTATTGTCTACAATGATCAAGAATAGAATGGAGGAATGTAAGCGAAGATAGAACAATAAAATTAGAATAATAAGAACATAGACAAGAATAGTGTAAGGGCAACCCTCTTACAGCCCCGAGGTATATCTCGGAGGCGAGCTAAGCAGGGGGAATCCAAAGGTTATTTAATTATCTACTACTTAAATACATGTGGAGTCCTCACCTAAGCAGGGGGAATCCAAAGAGGAAAGTCTAAGGATCCCGCTGCTGGTGAGCCCCTTTTTATACCCTTTATATGGGTGGTCTGTGCACTAGCAAATCAATACATCGGAGTTTGTAGAGCCAATCTCCTGGTACTAAGTCCGAGGCTCGGGTAGTTGCTCCGAGTTCTAGTCATCATGTGTTAAGACCTCTTCTGTCTCCATTCGGTGGTTTCTGGGCCTCTTAGCCTCGGAGTTGGTCGGAGTTTGAAATGGGACCTCGGAGTTGGATCGGAGTTTAAAGAGGGTCGTCCCCTGACAAATAGGACAATAGGAAGTGACCGACTATAAAACAATAGGGTCATAGCCAAGGATAAAACAAAGATTAAATGTCCCAAAGTAGATGGGCACAGAGGTGAGGAGTAGATAGGGTGGGATTAATGGATGATGAATAAGGAAGGGGTGAATGAGGGTTGGGGGTCAGGAGTGTGGATGGTGGATGTGCCAAGCTGAGATAGAGGTACCAAGTGACTTGCAAGTGGCTTGGTCACTTGTGCATGGACATAGACTGATTGCTCAGTCAGCACTGCCAAGTTACCAGATACTCAGTATGTGTACTTGACATTCTGGAGGTTTCCGAAGGATCCTGTGAAGGGGGTTGAGGTTTTGAGGACAAAGGGGGTTGGAGTCAGATTCACAGATGGGAAGCGCTGGGGGCTTAGGGCTGGTTAGTAGTAGGTAGACATGACTAGACATTCAAGTGTTCAAAGTTGAAGGGACTTGGCTTCAGCTTACCTCCTCGATCATCTGTCCCTAATTTTAGAAGGTCAGAAAGTTTACTAGAACTGAATTGGAACTTAGAATGCAGATTAAGTCGATATTCATACTGGCAAATAGTCCAGTTGACTGAGGTTTATATACATGTAGCTACTCCTTGTACTATCTATTACTAAATATAAGACAAGGGAATGAGGGAATACAAGGGGTCAATAGAAAGGAGAAAACAAGGCAGTGAGGTACGTGGTGATCCTGCATGTCATTTGTATCAAAGGGGCAGAACCTTGGTCACAGAACCACAGAAGGTCGGGATAGTAGAACTTTGGGTTATTGCAATGGAATCACAGAAAATGGTTGTTCTAGTTTTTTACAGTCAGAGAGGTCCCAGAAAGGGTGCGGGCAGTTGTGGGGACTAATGTAGGTTTATTGAGAGCACAGACCATAACAGTATCCCTCTACTTGGACCAAGCCCTCAAGGTCCTAAGCTTGTTAGGATGGTAATTAAGATGGACATGACTATGGGAGTTGTCTGGCTATTTTCTGGAGTATTTGTTGATCGATAGATGCTGGTAGTCTGTTTGTATATAAGAGGGGAGCCTTCAGGGAACTGGAGGGTCTTTTCCCTAATGGGGGATGAGAACTCTTATCCAATGGAAGGTCTCAGAGAATTTTCTCATTTCCCCCTTTACAGGGTAGGGCTGTCACTGTTGGGGTCCAGGTGGGATTTGTGGGATGACTTGCTGTGCTTATGGGCCAGCGATGATAATTTAGCCACACTGTGGACTTATGCTGTTGTGCTCCATGACTCCTTGGATATGTTGGTTTCTTAAATACCTTCTTTCTCTGACCCTTCCCATAGTGCTGGGTCTGGTTCTGGACTTGCGGTTATCCAGACATGTTTCTTCTGGTCATCCCAAAAAAGATGTTGATCCCAATATCCTTTGGTCTTGGATTTCAGCCCAAAGGTCACGATAATTAGGGCCTTTGGCTGTACCTGCGGGTGTTCCTGGAGGTTCAGTGGCAAGGGTTTCAGACGTCCTTGATCAGGTTTCCGTATTTTTAGCCCACCTGGATAAGACTCAGGAGGACTTGGATTATTTCCTGAGTGTTTTTATAGGGCTTGACCACTGCTTGAAACATTTATCGGCAATGACGGAGGATCATTTGGAGGACCTGAGGCTGGTCAAAATTCTTTTTGATACATTGTCATCCCTCATGAATAAAGGTCAGGAGGAGGACAAGCTCGGTGTTCCACCATTGGAGGACATGGGTGGTGCCAGGGCTAGGTATGGAGGGGAGAGGCAAGGGGGTGAAAAGGTCTAGGAAGGCTCTGGGGCTGAAACAGAGAAGGGATCTGTTTAGACAACCTAATCCTGCTAAGTCTGGTTTGGGCTTGGGGCATCCTGTGGTTTGGTAATAAATGCAGTTGTTGTTTGTATGGTTTTGTTTTTGGGGTCATGAGTGTCGTGTGATCTTTTAGTTGTGTCAGAGGTAATCGGGGGTCAGACTAGGTTCCTCAACTGTTTCATAAGTTGATGTGAATTAGGTTTGTCGGTTGCTTTCCCCCTGTCTAGGATAGACGTCCCATCATCTAGCTAGATTGTTGTGGTCGGAGTTGTAGTGGTCATGGTGGTCATGATGGTCAAGGTGGTCATGGCAGTTATAGTGGTCGTGGTGGGTCATGGGTTCGTCACCTGGACGGTTTTGTGATTCTATTGGAAATTCAGAGGATGTCCTGCAATTCTCAAGGGGTTCATGTTTTAACCCGTGTTAATGATTCAGTTATAAGTATTAAATCATGTATCAACAGGTTCTAGAAGGGATCTACACATAGTACTATTTGTCTAAGGGATAGTACGGGTCCACATTTGTCAGAGTTTCCTGAGCAGAATTCTTGGAGGGTTGGATTGAGTGCTGAGTGGGAACTGTGGGCTTGGTGGTACCAAGAATTAGTTAGGATGGAAAATCTAAACAATGTTATAATATATAGACTGAAATACTATCTCAGTCTCTTGGAAAAGAGCTCATATTAGAAGTATTTAGCTACCTGAAATACTATCTAAAAGAATTGTTAACAATTGTATAAAATATCAGAATAAACTTGAACTCATACCTCAGTCTCTTAGAAAAGAGCTGAGGTCACAGAGTCACACAACTGCAAAATACAATGGCAAATTCAAACTCCGATCAAAGGCAGATATCAGGGATAATTATGAATAAAACCCATACCCCTGCTCCAATACCATCAGGTCCAGGTTGCTAGTGATTAGAAGAAGAAATGTTTGGGCTGAATGTCAAATCCTTAACACTCCCCCTCAGTCCAAATCATCTGTTCTATCCCTGGTAGTTTGAATGTTCAGGCAGAACACCAAATTCTGAGCACTCCCCCTGAGTCTAAACTGGCAGGTGTTGTTCCAAGTGATCCAATGAATTGTCCATGTAACTGCCCATAACGGTCATGCTTAGTTTGGGTTCTTAGCAGACTCCAATCCAGTTTAAAGTCATAGGGGACTCTGGTCCAGTTTAAAGTCATAGTGGACTCCGATCCAGTTTAAAGTCATAGTGGACTCTGGTCCAGTTTAAAGTCATAGCGGACTCCAATCCAGTTTAAAGTCATAGCAGACTCTGGTCCAGTTTAAAGTCATGGAGGACTCCGGTCCAGTTTAAAGTCATAGCGGACTCCGGTCCAGTTTAAAGTCATAGAGGACTCCAGTCCAGTTTAAAGTCATAGTGGACTCCGGTCATTTCATCAGTTTATAGTCGTGACGGACTCAGGTCGAGTTCATCAGTTTATAGTCATGACAGACTCAGGTCGAATTCATCAGTTTAAAGTCATGACGGACTCGGGTCGTGTTCATCAGTTTATAGTCGTGATGGACTCATGTCATTTCATCAGTTTATAGTCATGATGGACTCGGGTCAAGTTCTTCAGTTTATAGTCATGACAGACTCAAGTCGAGTTCTTCAGTTTATAGTCATGATGGACTCGGCTCATGTTCATCAGTTTATAGTCGTGACGGACTCGATCAGAAAGTTCTTCCATCCGACATTCAGTTTATAGTCATGATGGACTCGGTCCAATGTTCAGGGCAACATCATATCTAAATCTCCCCCTTGAACTGGAGGTCGGTTGGTCGGTCATGTCATAGATGATTGCTAATTGTCATAGTCATGATGGACTTCACTGAACGATGTTCAGTTTATAGTCTTGACGGACTCGATCCAACCTTTTAGGGCGACATCCCAACCTTTGGGGCGACATCATATCCAAACTCCCCCTCAAACCATAGGTTGGTCGGTCATGTTGTAGATTGTAGTTGCTAGTCATCATCAACTTTTTGCTGCTGGCACAATAACCATATTGCTCGCATTCGCAAATCCTGCAGACCAGGGGATCGCCGATAGGATCACCCATGGCCCACTTGATGTCCAGATAAACGGCGTGTTGTCCTTCCATCTCAGTCTGGGATAACATTGGAAGGTCTCTTGTTTTGTATTCTAAGATTGTGTTGCATGCATCGTCGTGGCTAGTGAGGTTGGTTGAATAGATTATGATACAGTTCTGACACTAGTTGATCAAATAAACCCATGCCGTTCTGCAGTAACATGACTGTTGAATGTGAGTTAAGCCGACGCCTGATTCTCTTAAACACGCCCAGTGTCGAGTGCGCTTTTGTGCATGCAATGAGTGATTCTATAGGTTTTTTGGATCCTGTCAATGTTCTCTGCCAAACCAAGTTTTCCATCTCGCCGCCAGGCCTGGACTGCTGACGGCAGCCGCTTCTCACCATCTTTGCGATAAATGAGGTCAAACACCACC